>JAPMOR010097654.1:0-11922 GCA_026543865.1 Argiope aurantia | reverse complement strand
ACACACACACACACACACACACACACACACACACACACACACACACATTTGTTTCCATGTCAGTCCCATACGATACGTAATCTGGAAGAGTTATGTGAAATGCAATTGGAGTATCAATGTTAATGTGAGTTATACAAATATTATATAAACAGATTCTGACATTTATAATAGACTTATTTCAACAAACATTGATATTGTCTATCGAAATGAAATCAAGATTTGGAATCGTAGCTATATTTTTCGAAATATTGAAATCAAAATCATCATAATTAGTAATTAATATTGCGATAAAAGGTATCATGTGAATGATAAAAATAATTAACTTTTATCAAAGTTTTAAAATGTGCACTATTTTTAAACCAAACACATTATGAAATTTAAAAAAAAATCTAAAAGTCAATTCTCTAAAATTTTCATCGCAGTTACTGTGGCTTCCTTATCTACAACCTGTTCTTTAAAAGATAACGCGAAAGAGACAGACATCTTGCTGCCATGTCTGTCCAGTACAATACGAAGAAGAAATTGTAGTACTGTGTGCCATTTCACAAGGACAGAATTTCTGCTTGCATTAATATTGAAATATCCATTTCAATCGCATTTTCATATAGTAAGTATAAATAAAAAAATTCTTAGCGCTTGGTAATTTGAGATTACTTTTGTTGGGCAGTTTTTTTTCGAAAACATCTATACAATCACGATGTTTTCGCAAAGGAGTGACAGTTTTTAATGTATATTCACATGAAGGGGAATTCGTCTGTTTGAAAGATTCACTTTGAGGCGCTAGGGCTACCCATTGCATTGTATTTTAGCAGACGCTATTGACACGCAATATTTTAGTAAATGAAGAATTTACTGGAAAAAATTGTTGCTCAAACGTTCGATTAGAATAATGAAAAATTTCGTATTCCTTTCGTATTTTTTGGTATGTTAGAGTCGATTATTTATTTGAGAAACAGTGTTTTAACATACACTCCATTAAATGTAAACGTAGAAGAAAGATTACAGAAGAAAATTTGAATTGAGGACAATAGAAGACACAGAAACGGCATACTCAGGTTAAAAGAAGTCACTTTCATGATTTTTTTTTTACTCTTTTAAGGTAATTTTATTATTTGTAATAATGTTACACTACATTTTCTTTGTTAATACGTATTTCTTTGTGACTTCCGAATAATTTTGGGATTTTATAGATGAAAAAATTAGCTCTCTCACCTTAAAAATTTGTTATGCAGTTGCGTTATACATGAAAAATCATGAGATATCAGTATTTTTATAATGGATTTATAATGCAAATTTTTCCTGTAATGAGAGTCAATTGTATTTTTGAAATTGGATAGTTTTTTTTTTTTAGTTTGTACCTTGGAGCATAATTTTTTCCAATTTCATTTCATTCTTACAGGATGGTTTATTCCTGTTATTTCCCCCACCAATTCCTTGACATTCATGTGCCGAATTCGAGTAGCCATCTTACTCTCTATCTCAAGTTCTTGAAATTCTTTCAGGTATGTTTTCTTTTATATCATATCAAAATTTTTAAGGATTTAAAGGAGAGTGTAAGAAAAAAAAATACAATCAAAAATTTAGCTGCATTTCTTGGACGATAGTCGATTTCTCAGTGTGTAGGAGTTTTAGTGAAAGAGGCGTAACATTAAGCAAATAATGAGAATCCTATAAGATCAGCAATGCGCAGAAACAATGCTTGAAATTGTTCGGTCTTTCAGAGCATACGAATGTTCTTTACTGCGCATGCGTGATTTTACAAGATGTACATAATTGATGATGTAAATCCATTTTAGGAGCCATGGAAATTCAAATAAA
Organism: Argiope aurantia; assembly: GCA_026543865.1. Taxonomy (NCBI): domain Eukaryota; kingdom Metazoa; phylum Arthropoda; class Arachnida; order Araneae; family Araneidae; genus Argiope; species Argiope aurantia. The sequence goes on along the minus strand of JAPMOR010097654.1, from coordinate 10,104 downwards.
TTTTGAGTTTTCAAAACCTGGATTAATCGGTTACGATAAGTTGCTTTTCATATCTTCAAAATATTGGAATGGAAAAAAAAATGTTTTTTTTGTTAATGAAAGCAATAATCACTATAAATAGCGGTAAAGTATGTCAAAGAGCATAGTTAAGTGGTTCTGTAGTAGTCTGAAGTAACCAGAAATCAAGAGTAATCTCCTGAAAGTTAGGAGAGATCAATAGATTTTTGATTTTGGGAATATTAGGAGTACTCTTTTTAACAGAAAAAATATGTGCTTTTGTATCATAAAAATATAGGAATTTTTTGGAGCAACTTAGTTTTGTTGTATTTTTTTCTTACTTTAAAACGAGGCCGCGGCGGCCTGGGGTTAATGTTCGGCTTCGGAACAGGAGGTTTCAAGTTCGAGATCCGATTCCATCGAAGAACCGTCTTGTAAATGGGTACGGAGCACTCTAAAACCGTCAGGCCAAACGTCCTCCAGCTGGTGTGGTGTGGAAGTTTGGAGAGGGGGTGATAGCTCAGGTGTCGTCCTCGTCATCCGAACGCAGTTCAAAATTACGAGTCCGTCCCAAAATAACCCTAGTGTTGCTTTAAAACGGGACGTTAATATAACCAATCTAAACTGAACTACTTTCTTATTCCTTAAATTAATAAGTCCAAACGGATTAATTTAGTTTTTGAAGAGCTTTCCGAAACACACAAGAAAGCTGCCTTCGCTCATTTCAGCGATTAAATATTTGTAAAAATTTGACGATCAGAGGTTATCATTGCCTCTGCAGAATTTCATCTGTATGTTAGATCCTTATGTATATGAGAAAGTGGAGTGGAGAACACCTTTTGTTTCCGAAATGCTTCTGAATGTAATTCCGGATTGTGCCATTCTTCACGGAAGCGAAAGAAAATCACGAAGGCGAAATTGTTATGCATTTATTTCATTTCGAACGTGTGAAGGGGCCCCAATAAAGCCTAGGTATAGGGGCCGCTTATCCTTACTTATGTTACTATTAACATCATTATTGCATTATATTCGAATGTTCCCGGCATATCTATTAACGTGGATCAACAATTTTACAAACATAATAGTACATTGACAAAAAACTGATTTTGTAAAAAAATGAGTTTCTGGAAAATTTTAGATAAACGAATTGTTTCATTTTATTTCTTGATAATTATTAAAGTAAGGTCCCAAGAATAGTTGAGTGTGAAGACTTACCCTCCATTTATTTACAATGTTATCGAAATCGAAATTTTAACATCCAAGTGTAAATAACATAGATATCAGAATTGATGTATTTATTATTACTGAAGCAAAAATATGACACTTAAACATCTCTTTTTCCCATTGTGACGAAATTGTTTGCAAGTTAAAAGAATAATACAATTCCAAGTAAAAAATAATGTCACCATTAACTTTCTTCAGATATTTAGATAAATTTAGAATTTTATAACGTCTTTGAATGTTTTCAAAAATTTCTGTTGAATCGTAAGTTCTAAAGATTCAAGTCAGGTGTCAAATTTTAAATTAATATTCTACTAAAAGAATTTTTGTAACAGATATATAAAGCATTTACGAAAGCATGTTTTGATTAAAAAAAATCAAAGGTTTGACTAAATTTAAATAAGTTTAATTTAAACTAATTAGTAAATCTGAGAAATATTTAAATACAGCGAAATGAAAAAAAATATATATTATTTGAAAATTCATCCAAATTTTTTATATGTAATGGTGAAAAATTAAATAAATATTTGGATCTTCAATGAAAAATCAACAGAAAGATTTTGAATAATGATAAATGTTGATCGATTGCTTCCGATGACGCAATAGGTCAGTTATGGGATAGATAGCGAAATCTTTATGCGTGGTCCAGTGCAGGTCCCCAAAAGGGCTAATTAGAGTCTTATCTCGGATTATCTCCGACTTCAGCTCTGCCAGAACACAGACTCCCGCTGCTGTACGGAGAAAGAATTTTGTTGATAATGCAAATTCTTGCTTGCCTTATACTTTGAGAGAAGACCTCCCAGGGCAGTGACAAGATTTATCTTAATCTGTTCTTCAAACATGTATTAACCTTACTACATGGGTGTGTGCTGGTTACTAAGATTTCGGTCGTAATCATGAAAGTTACTCTACTACTATACGCGAAAATCTCTTTAGCTACAGAAGGCGCCATAAAAAGATAAGGAAGCTATCGTTTAAAGAGATTATATTGTAGTAGTTCTATTTTTTATTTTATTTTTCTAGTTTAAAACGCATACATCTTTGAATGTAAATGGGAATTTATAAATTTATTTCTTGAGACAGTATATTTGGTCTATAATATTACTTCTAAGAAACTGCACGAAAAAAAAAGGGTACATTTCTTTTTCTTTTTCTTAATCGAAATATAGAAATATCAAAACCATTAAAAATTTGATCTCCAAATTTTAACATTCATCTCATTTTAGAATTCCCTAAGTGAAATACTTGTAGAGTTGGCTTTAGCTTCATTTTTCAGAGTTGCCTGCCTGCTAAGGATATTATAATTTTGAAATAATGACATTAAATTCAATATCAGAAGGAAGAAAATTATAATTTTGTTAATAATACAAAAATAAATCCGCTCGGGATTATCATGTATATTCAATTTTAATAGTGATTTTTCAAAGTATCTAATATGTGAAATGAGATTGAGTTATTGCGTTGAATATAGAAATAATTATTCTAGAACTTTATTTATAAAATATTTTTAAAAAAGACATTTTTTTCTCTATCTTAAAATAATTTTTTATTTATTTCTCACTTTTATGTTGCCTAATTTACAGCAATTTATAAGTCAACTTATATTTTACAAGTTTATTTATATTTTATAAATACATTTATAGAATAAAAGTTCATTTGAAAAAATATCCCTAAACACTTACAAAATAAGTGTTTAGAGGCATTTCTCTGACCTTTATACTATTCTATTTAAGTATTCAAAGATTAAATTTTAAAATATCAGTATATATTTGTTCCTTAGCGTCTCTTAGAAATGATTAGAAATTTAATTAACTTAATGTCAATATCTTTGAGAATGTTAAAAGTATTCAACTGAAATGCTTATGAATTTCTCAATATACCTGGTTTTGAAATCATGAAAGAGAAAAATATATTCTAATTCAGATAAGCGTGTTTAAAAATAATTAGTTTCAAGTCATCATGTTTCCTAGAGTATTCAAAGTATTTATTTTTATTCATTGCTAGTATCTTTCAGAATTTTAACGGTTTTACGGAAATGATTATAAATTTCCCCTGATGCCTGGTCTCGAAATTACAAAAGAGAAAAGTATGTTCTTAATCACACAAGCGTATTTAACCCTTAACTGAGGGCGTGCGGTCTGTGAGACCGCTAGCGATGGATTTTTGGCCACCCCTATTCTATTTTTAGCTCAATTGAATGGATTGACCCTGTAGCTTCCTGTTTTGTGACATTCGATACACGTGCACCTTTTCAACCGATTTCAGCGGATGCTTTAAAAAATAATTCAGTTATTTCTTCAATCGAGGTCTCTAAGACCGCACCTCCATGTTAGTGTCCCAGTGATAAACATGGCTTAGCAGTTGGAAGTAAAACTTGGGCCCTGAAATATCGTCCAATTTACTGATCCTATTGTGAAGCAGTGCTCCAGATACTTTTAAATGGAGCTGAAAGTAATTTTAGTGATAAGGATAATTGTACAGAATTGTTTTTCGATGAAAGTTCGCATTCAACTGATTCTGATATGTATGTTCAAAGATAATTAATTTTTCTAGTGATAATGTATTTTGAAAAATTTATAAAATATATTAATATACCAAGAGATATATATACAGAATTTATAGGTTGATTTTTATATTAGTTCTTAACTTGTATATTTAAAAAACCCTAGAAAACCGTGCTATGAAAGTCACGCAAACCGATAAAAAAAGGGCCAATTTTATCCATTGTCATTTTTTTATTTTTTATTTTTCATATAATTGTTGAATTTTACATTATATTGTCTTCTATATACTTTCTTATACTAGAAAAATAAATATGATTTAAAAAGTAAAACAGTAATATATTTTTTCAAGACTATTATTTTTTGCAACATGTAATTTAAGAAGAAAAATGTATGTTCCAATGCATTTACGTTTTTCAATAGTAATATTTTTTGAAAAATTTCTAAAACATATCTATATATCAAGAAAAATATCTGCAAAATATATTGGCAGTTTTTCATACTAATACATCATTAGAAAATTTAATTTGAGTGTAAATGAAATGCGTTCTCGTAGATCGCACCTCCCTAGTTGAAGTCCTAAAATTTCACCTCCCCAGTTAAGGGTTAAAGATACTTAGCTACAAGTCTTCATGTCGCCTAGAACATTCAAAGTATTTATTCTCAGTAAAATATATTAATGGCACTCATCACATATTCTTGATTATATGATTTGATGATTGATCATCAAGATTATATGATTTGATGAAAAAGACTAAGGAAGAACATTTATGTTTCTTCAATAAACCCTTCATATTAAAGCAAATCTATTGATTTTAATACTTGATACGAGTGATATTTTTACATAAGTTTTATGTAATAAGCACATATATATTGCACATGGAAAAACGAAACTATTAATGAAAATTAGAAATAATTATCAGCATTTTGTGAAACGGAATGAGCTCGAATCATTTCTGTTTTCATCAATTTTTTTCCTCTCCTCTATAAACAGAGGTGACAGAATCTTTGTTGTAAAATGTGAATTCCTACATATAATTTACATGGTCGAAATTCAAGGACTCTTCAACTAGAAAGTCTGAAGAAAGTTGAAAAGAAAAATATGAAAATAATTTTTGTAATTTTAATAATGTATAATAATAATTTTGTAAATAATTGTGCCTGGCTTTTTTTGATCTGTAAGTATATGTCTGCTAACTGGGATGCAAAGTAAGAATCACTCTTCTATCTTATACTAGAGGTTCCTTATCTTGTTTGGTGAATGAACAGAATTCGCTTTTGTCAACAAAAGAGGAACCCATTTCCGATATGGGTGTTAAACATTTTGACGTATTGCAAAAATATCTATCGGTAGTTTAAATTTTAGGCAAAAATAATTACGTATATTTAATTATTTTTTCTTTATTAAAGTTGTATTTTTTTTATAAATGTCATATTGAAAGTGATCCTTATCTTTTGTTTGAAAATAATTTCAAGGTAAAAATTGCGTTTTTAGTTGTAGAACGCGAAACGTTTTTCTTGTTCACCATTCGTTAGGGTGGAGTCAACTTTTCAAATCAGAACGAAATTAATGCTAACTCTTTTTCTGAAAAGACAAGGAAATATGTTTGAATGATGACAAATTGATAGTTTTGTGAAAACGCATTAACCCTTTCTAAGGCCATGGGAAGTATGCTTCCCACCAAATTCATCAATCTTTTTATGGAAGTATGTAGTTTTGCGTATGTTCTGACAAATATTTCAATCAGATGGAAACTTAGATACTTCAATTCCTTATTTCACATAAAATGGTGTATCTTGATTTGTTACTTAATTATTAATTAACCAAATTAATTAACGTATAAAAAGAAATTTATCTAATAAGATAAATGAGTCACTTTTCTTAAGCCAATCACAATCTTAAAAATATTTTAATATATCATGACTAGAAAAAAATAGCCCTTTAAAGAGTTAAAAGATCGTTCACCTTTTTTTGCTGCTTTTAAAATATTGATTTTTACTTGATAAGGCACTAATAAATAATAAATAGAGTTACTCTTAATAGAATATTTCATTTATCACATAATTATAGCTATACATGGTTAAAATTATATTGCATATGATCTAGCAGCTAACTCTACTCTGGCTAATGCTAGGCTAAGATAGCATGTTAGATTTTTTCTCAAAAAATAAACATTGAATATATTTCTATTCATTGAGCATAAATTCATATCTTTTTAAATGTTAACAAGCATTAAACATAAAAATTATTAAAAGATATATCTAACCACGATTACTCTTATATTGATGTCAAAAATACTAACAAGCATTAAACATAAAATTCATTAACAGATATATCTAATCACGATTACTTTTATATTGATGGCAAAAATCTTAACAAGCATTAAACATAAAAATCATTAACAGATGTCTCTAATCACGATTACTCTTATCTTGATGGCAAAACAGAACTTGGCTTGTACAGTTTTATAAGTGGGGCCATCCTTTCCGCGTTAAAGTTACATAATTTGATTGCATTGATTGATCAGATATTTCTCATACAAACAGTATTTCTTCTAATGTCAGTAATGGTCATCGCCAAAAAAACAAAAAAAAACAAAAAACCTATTTAGTATTATTTTTTAACTATGACTGTTCTGAAGTTAACATTAATTGCAGTTTTTCCAAACAGGATTTATTAATAAATATATATCCTAATTTTTTTCAACTTTTTGTATGATTATCATTTGTTTCGTGTTTTTGAAGATTGAATGCAATCAATTTTTCAGTTATTTCCGGATGTGCTTATATTCTAAAATTTTGAACACTTCTGTGTTGTCGATAACCAACTATTATTTAAATTTTTCATATAGTAATTATCATTCAGTCAATTAATTTTAATATATTTTTATTCTATGTGCATGGTGGCACTTGTTGTGAATTTTAGGAAAATCGATTTTAAAATCCGATAGTGAATCCTAATTAAAAGTCTGAAGTGTAGAAATTGATATAAAAGATAAAAAAAAACTACTTTTTAGTAATTTATTGAAAGTGTGATAATTTTTTTTATTTAAATTTATTATACAATATGAGAAAACTAATATCACTAAACTTAACGTTTTCTTTCCTAGAAAAGTACGTAATTCAGCTAATAGTTATATATGAACAAAATATCATTACATAAAGAATATGAAATAGTGTGATTCTATCATTCTTATATAATTATGAAAATCACATACAGAAAAATCAATTCTTCTTCGTTATTGAGATTTTGGGATAAAAGAACATCAGAATTTAATTATATCCCTTTAGAAAAAAATTTCATCCATTAAGCAACATGTTCTATATTTAGTGGGCAGCAGTCGTCTGGTGGTAAGGTCTCGGCTTCGGAATCGGAGGGTTTCAGGTTCGAGTCACGATTCCATCGAAGAACCATCGTGTAAGTGGGCCTGGTGCACGTTAAATCCTTAGGGACCAAACGTCCTCCCGCCGGTGTAGTGTGGAAGTTTGGAGAGGAAGTGCCATATGAGGTGTCGTCCTCGTTTTCTGACCGCAGTTCAAAATTACGAAATTCATTCCAAAATAGTCTTAGTGTTGCTTCAAAAAATGGGACGTTAATATAACTAAATAAACTAAGCCAAATCTATGTTTACTTCTAAAAATTTTCAGATTATTTTAGATAATTATTCACTTTCAATAATAGCGAATAAGCTTTGCAATGAATCATATTGTTATTTAAACATAACGAGACTACAATGTTTTCTACCAACATATATATAATTACTGAAAGAGCTCATTTATGTTATCTCAGATGAACGGATTTATATTTTATTTTTAAAAGATTACATTTATGCTAATGTTTTCAATTTAATTTGCCCTCCATTTAATGTGGTTCTTTGTTTTCTTCTAAAAGTAAGTCATTGTTTCAAATAAGGCAGTAAAAATATTGTTGGTCTACTTTCAAAACATGTGACTGTTTTCCCTGATATGGTTATAAATAAGAAGTTTCAAGACTGATTCATTTGTTGAATATACATTCCATCTTGAGGCAAACTGAAAAATATGCCACTGTTGGCCAATGCATTTTGAGTCATTGTCAGATAACTGGGGATTACTGAAAGCTACGTCTTACTCTCAAATATCCACGTTACTCCTAGGTAAGGAATTTTGACTTTCGATTGCAGAAACCTATGAAACCATTGCAAATTCAGTAGATATTGGTCCTTATATTTATTCCTTGGTAGATTAAAGTGTTTCTGAAGCGATGCTGCAATCTCACAAATGGGATTATCTCCCAGCCATTGCACTTTCTAAGGAAATGTCAAAGATTTCAAAGCAAATGCATGGAAATTATTAATTTTCCATTCCTAAAATCCCCAAGTAGATTTGAGATATATTCCAATATTATTAATTTCATACAACTATTATGCAGTTTTTATTAATTCGTCATTATATAGTATTTGCTATATAGTATGTTAATAAAAGTAAAGAATCATTGTTAATACTTGCATGCTTTGATATATTGAAGTATTTTAATTCTTTATTTTTCATTGCAGTTTTGAAAATTCCTTTAATGTCATAATATATACAATACTTATTTATTAAACAATATAAATGTTTAAATTGAAATGGAGAAAATATTATTTTTAGAAACCAATGACTGAAAAAAGCAAATAGCTATTTAAAAATTTATAAAAATGATTTAGTATACTGCTAGGAATATGTAAACTCGCTTTAGTCTAATACTATAGATGAGAGTTAAACCGAAACTTCCGGCCTTTGCAAGTATTTCGATGGAAAATATTCAGTGAAGCAATATTTATGATGTTCTCTTGAAAGTGTGGAAGGAGGTATCTTTGAGAGTTGATGGCGGATATAAGAGCGTCAGGCGATTTCATTAAAAATAATTTTAAAAATCGGATATAGATTTCATAGCATAATTACCTTTGTGTAAAAAATTATTGGATTACTACATGTTTTAACTGATTTTTATTTATTATGTCATAGATATGTTATGAAATAACAGAATCATACATTTCAAATAGTAACATTAAATTTTTCTCCTTTTTTTTAAATCTGTAAATGTTAATTTTTCATTCTTCTTTCTCCACTTTTGTATACTTTTATTTCATTTGATTAAATTTATATTTGTAAAGATGCAATTTTGTAGTCGTTTTTACGCTTACATACAAATGATCTTTAGTTCTGAAAATGTGTATAGTTGTGTATTTTTATCGATAATGCATTATTTTAATTTATTCAGTACTTGAACATAAGTTTGTTAACTAACCTTACTTCCTAAAAATGAGGTAATGGAAAAAAAAATCCTTTGTAGATTCTTAAGAATGAATTATTTTATTGTAATATAATGAATTATATTATTTATAATAGTAAATAACGACTTATAAATTGGAAAATAATTTAAATAAACAGTCAACTTTTAAATGCATGGAAAAGACTTTGTTTTTAAAAATTGTTTTTATTATTTATCGTGAAAGATAAAAAAAAAATACATAATTGGTTTTATGTGCAAGCGACGTTGGTTCAGATAAATAAGTCCAGCCATGACTAAAAAATCGTAAAATAAATTAATTAAATGCAGCCAAATATATAAAATGTCGATTTATTTTAAGTATAGAATTTTTTTAGGATTAAAATTGTTTCTTACTTGTCTGCTAATCGTCAAAAAAGTATTTTGAAAAATTTTACATCTTCCAGTTTGTGAAAGAGTTCCTAAACGTGAAGTAAAAAAATCACCTTACTTTTTCCCTCTAAACCATACCTTTAACAAAAATTATACAGCTAATGATTTTTTAACAGTATCTAAATACTTCTTTTTAATTGCCTGATAAAATAATACGCAAAATTTTTGTTATTGCAGAAATCACAAAGTAGTAGTATTTAAGTGAAAAATTAAGAGCTTTTCATTGTTTTTGTATTTACATTACAAAAAATAATTATTTTTATCAATTCACGAATATAAAAGTTTCTGTGCATTTTAATTTGATAAAGTTATATCAATTTGCAAAGCTTTTATTTTTTCTTTAAGTGAGAAGGTAAAGAAAAAGGTTCAAGTAAATAATACACAAAGGGGCTGTAGCTAAAACTCAAACTCCACCCACACCTTATCAAAGTAAATACACAAATTTTGAGCCTTTTCAGAATACGATTATGGAGAAATATTTTTAGCTCCACCCCATTATTTAATATCCTGAGATTTTTTTTTTTTTTTTTTTTTTGCATTTTCAGAAAGGAACCACACTATCGAAATATATTCTTCGATTATTATTTTAGTCTTATTTTTTATTTCTGTATTTGATAGATTTATAACGTAAATTTTGAACATTTTGATACTAGGTATTCATAGGCTACCGAGCTAAATGCGTTGAACCACTTTTATACATGC
>JAPMOR010097653.1:0-12423 GCA_026543865.1 Argiope aurantia | reverse complement strand
TATTTCTTATCTTTTCTAAATTTATTCGGTTCATATCAGTGCACTAAGCAATCCTGTTTAGATTGTTTTCATTTTAGAACTAATAGCCTTCAACTCAATTAACATATATATTAATTTTGTGCTTTGAATTATTCACAAGATTACCTAGTCAATAGGCAATTTAACAACAAAGATATTATCTAACTAAAACCAATTTCAAAATTCTTTCCTAGAGAATATTATCTTCTTTCAGATCTCTATGGAATTCACATCAAATACCAGTCATTAAATATACCCAAATTAGCGTTCCGAAATGGAATTTTTTAATGGATAGAGTTAAAAAATATATAATATTTCTTTCATTTTCCTGCATTTCAATAGGTGGGTAGATTCAAAATGGCCACTGATTTCAGAACAAGTGAAATATTGGATTGTATATTCTCTATTTCAAAAGAAACTCATCATCTTTTTCTTAAAAAATGAAAATTTCTTACTACTTTTCACATTTTCCATAATTTACAAGGTGTTCCAAAAGGCTGCAAAGTCCTAAATGCATGTATGACTTCAGATAACTATTTCCTTGGGCATTACAAAAAATATGTTTTTCATGCAGCCTCTTACTCGTTCCCGTACCTGTCGTACTGAGTACTGCTTGCCATGCTGCTTTCGTGCAGCTGTGTTGCTGTGGTATTATAATTTTCCACTGTTTTTTCTGTTTTCCGTTTTTAGTTGTTTTTCCGTTTCTATTTTTTTCATATTTCAAAAATGACTTTCTGTTTTCTGTATGTTTCACCAACTGTTGAAGTCCAAAATAAATCTGTGGGAAATCACACATATCATTGAAAAATCGTTAATAACTATGTTTTTTTTTGTTTGTTTGTTTTGCTTTTTTTTCATCCATGTGAAAAATACTGTCTTAAAATAATTTTGAGTAAATTTTATATTTTTATTTCTTTTTCTTGAAACTATGTTAAGAAAAGTTTCACGTTCAAGAAAATAATTTCTTTCTTCAAATTTGAATAATTCTATTCTTTATTTGTTCTCATTAATTTTTATTTCATGAAGAAATTATCATAAATGAAAAGCTTTGCGTTATTGTTTCTGTCAGGCAAATCAAGTACATTGACTGCTTTTTTTGATAGAAGAATAAAAGGATTTGGAAAATTAAACAATCAAAACTATATTTATTTTTTAATTATTTTAATCAAAAATTTTATAAAGAGATTCATTTATTTTATAAAATAAGAGAAACAACATTATAAGCAGAATTTCATTTTTTTAGTTAATAACTTATTATAACATTCCTTTCAAATTAAACCAAACTCAGCCAAGGAAGTATTATTGAATTGAATTCCTCTTGAAAACAATGAATTTTATCTGGAATAGAAAGCTCATTTGAGGATTCCAAACAATGTTAATATGGAGAGATATTTTTCCCCCTCATTTTTCAAAACTAAATCAATTTATTTTTCTAAATATCTTAAGCAAATTAACGGTGACCAAGATTATGAAAAATTCTTTACACAAAATTTTCTTGAATTCGAATTAAAACCAGCTTTCCTTTAATATTTTTCGAATGGAGATAAAAATCTGCTACATGGGGAGAGAGAGGGTCGAGACGAAGATTCAATAAAATGTTATTTAAATATCAAATTTGAAAACTGATAATAATTAATGGTGGAGAAAATTGAGATACACCATTTACAGAGATTTGCTATCAAGCAAAACTGAAATTTCTTAAAAACTATAGAAATATAAAGAGCATATTTTGATTAATTTTCCTTTTTTTTTTTCTCAGAGAAATTAAATTTCATCTAAAAAGAGCAAGTATTGGTTGAAGACTTATTTATTATCTGGAAGAAATACATCCTTTCTGCTTTTTTTCTGAATCAACTTTAAGATAAAAATACAGAGACAGATTTTTCCGTATTTTGTGGATAAATCTTGGATATTTGGGTAGTCTAATGTTTCAGTTCATCTAAAACATTTGAACATCTAGTCTATCTAAAACATTTAGTTTGAAGGGAGTTACATTTACAAAAGTCTACCGTCGAAATAATAAAATACTTCCTTTTTTTATGTAATTTTTTTTGTCGTCGTTGAACAAAGAATCCCTGTCGAGTAAAATTATCAGGTTATAATAAATATAGTTGTTTAACCTTTTTAACCTTTCCTTCTAATTATTGATTTTTAAAAAAATTGCAAGATAAAAGCGCTGCTGGGATTTAAAGCAGCGAAATTAATCTGGGTTCGTCTTCGTTTACAGCTAAAGCTAAAGGTAGATAACAGAGTTAAATAATGCAACTATATTTATCTCTCCGTTATGTTGCTGTGTCAGGATGGCCGAGCGGTCTAAGGCGCTGCGTTCAGGTCGCAGTCCACTTCTGTGGGCGTGGGTTCGAATCCCACTTCTGACAGTAGATGTTTTTGTTTCACTGTATTTTTAGAGTTTAGATTAACATTTAGTACTTTAAGCTTAATATTTGAAACAATCGATGAATCGTCTCCTTATGTGTTTAGTATAAGCAAGACAATTTAAATGGCATTAATATCACAAGAGAAGCATCATTGCATATTTCGTTCATGTTTAACTCTTATGCTGTGTTGTGATGTCCTATTCCCTCCGGTGTGATACGAAATTGATAACATCTTGACGCATACACTTGACATTGAAATGACTTCATGGATAATTGAGGGTGGCCTATGTAATAAAATGTCACCTAGCATAATCAATGTTTTCATCATTAATTAATTTTTTCAATAAAAATCTATTGGATAATATATTACTTATAATTAAAATTCAATGGATTATTATTTGCTCTAATTTAATCCATCATATGTATATATGTAAAGATTATGTAATATACCTTTTTATATTAGTTATTAGATATTATAATTTTATATTCATCTCCTGATTTTGAACTAATTCATTCAAAAACCCAATTAGCTGGATACCAGCGTTATTGATTTTTTTTTATTATCTGGCCTAAACAGACGTTCAATTAATGTAAAATCTTTTATTAAATAACTGGATGTGACATTTTCAAATGAACTCATTAAATATTTTTAAGCAGACTGTTGCAGATAGACTGAAAAGCAATTTCCTCAAGGCCAGGCAAAAGTCTTTAAAATATTCAATTTCTTGATTTTTTTCTAAAATCTTTTTGGATGTTTCAGTGTGTACAGCATCCGTTCCATTAGGGACTTTGTATAACCATAGATCAATTACCTTTGTTTTTTCTTCTTAAACAGACGTAATGGGGCACTACATAATCAACTTTTACAAATTCTCACATGCTTTATATCATTTTGTTGATAGGATATTTAATGGGATTATACTTTAGTTCTTACGTCCGATCACACACTAAATCCTTGGGGATAATAAACACTTTCTTACCTATCCAGGTAACACTAAGTTGAACGAATACTTTTCTCTCCTATTAAAACTTTTCCACTCTACTTCTTAGATTTTTGTCATAAATACCAGAGCTCCAGGAATCCGATCTTAAATTTCCCGATCGACGGTTAAAGCATCTCAATTCTCCAAATTCTTTACTTTTATGATTATCTGTGGGGAATGACTATTTTCTGCAAACTGTTGTACACTACGAGATCATCGAGAGCCGAACAAGTGATAAAATAATGGAATGGAGCAATTTTTACGCTTTATATCACAAGATTTCTTGGAAATTTAGCACAATGGTATAATCGTCAACTAAATTAATGGAACATCTCTGTAACATTATATTGATCATCACATCTCCATAAAACTGAGGTAGATGGAAATTACTCAAGAAGATAAATTGATTTAGATCTCAAAAATCTTAACTCATGGTAAAATTAATTATTAATAATCAACTTTAACTGAGTGGATTAACGTAGTAATTTGGCCCGATCCAAAGAATCAAATAAAAAAAGAAAAAGTTCTTTCGAAACAAACGCGTCATCTGACAACTGAAAGATAGGGCTCGTCAGTGTGAATATGAGTTGAAAAGCAGATATCAAGAAGAGTTGGATAATGACTGGGAATCTGTCATCATATTGCCCGAAGCAAATTCATCCGGAATGATTATCTCTTCATAACTTTGTTACTTTTGTTAAACATACGAGTATTTTACTTTATGAGAATTCTTATCCATGTGCATTTAGTGATATTCATCCATGCATAAAAGAAGTGGTAAAATCTCAGCCAGAGGTATTCTCTGTGAAAAACACGTTGCAATTTCGCCAGAAGACAAATAGTAAATTGCTTACAATGTTTCAATTCATTGATTTGAAAACAAAGTTGTTTATACTTTACGTACTTACACGATATAATAATTTATCATTACTTGAACATATCAAAAAAAACTAACTACTTCATTGATTTAGTTTGCTCTTCCTTTCATTGAATATAAGAAGAAATATAAATAAGCTTACATTTCGGAAATATAAGTAAGCTTAGTATAAACAGTTGTTAACTTGCGTATGATAACATTTGTATGAATTTTGTGATACAGAGTGAAAATGCCACTGTATTCGTTCGACAAGAAATGACCACAAAAGTTAAAATAAAAAGGATTTTCAGAGGATGAATTGAATGCCAAAATTAACTACTCTTCTCTGGGAAGGTTAGTTAAAATAAAAGCTAAAAGTAAGATGCGGCCTCGTAATTTTTCAATTGGCATAAATCTGCATATCAAACTATAGAAACATTTTCAATCACTTTCTTCTTAAATCGACAAACATCATGTATTATCATCACTACATTAATTTTAATAAAAGTAACTAAGATGGTTTGTATGCGGTGCTTTCCCCAAGGTAGCCATTAATACATGATCAAGTAAGAAGATCCACGGCATGCTAATCTACTCTAAAGGAACCCTATCTTTTCCTTTCCGACCCCATTTAATTCTGTTTAGTTTTTTTTTTTCTCTCATTTCCTCCCCAGTTGATTGCAGTATTTGCAACCCGGTCCTAAAATGTTAGCTGGATTTAACACTTATCGCATCTTCTAACAAATTTTTCCTTATTTTCAGCATCCTGCTCATCTTTGTTCGTATAGAAATTAAAATAAGCCACAGCATAAAGAGCTCCCTTTGCATTTTTATCCCTTCGTCAATCTACCGGTAGCAGTGATTCAAAATACCCTCGTTTCACTAATAGGATTTTAAGACGAGATGCAATTCACTTTTCACAAAGCGAGCTTTTTCCCCTTCTAAAAACTCATCTCTTAAAACGAATGTTTGAATTCGCTGCAGATTTCACTTAGTTTTGAACTGCTGAATTAGCATTTTATATTTTCAAGATGTATGAGTTTTTACACTCATAGTCTTTTGCTTGCTTATTTGTTTGTTTGCTTGTTTGTTTATTTGCTAGCTTGTTTACTTGTTTAGTTGTTTACTTGTTTTGATTGATTGATTTGTTCTGTTTGTTTTGTTTTTGAACTGTATTTGTTTGGCGCGTATGTTTGAGTGTAATCCATTTTATGTTTCCATCATTTTTTTACTATTTTAATTCTTTAATTAATTATTTTCTTTTGCACCTTTCTTATTTTTTGTTTTTCTTTTAATTGTTTTCCCCTTTTTTATTATTATTATTTTGGGGTGTGTGTTTTTTTTCAATTATCCTTTGATTTTTTTTTATTTTCCCTAAACGTTTTTTTTTTGTCTTTCTTTTGTTATAAGATATTCTAATTAATTTCTGTGCATATCCTTTTCTTTTTACTTAATGACGAATTAACAACTAAACAGATAAGCTGATTCCTGAGTCAAATTATAATTTACTATTGGTACCTCTGCACATTAAAAAGTTGAAGATCTAATTGCAATTTTTTTGTAAACATTATTTTCTCTTTTAGCTTATTCTTTTCACTTCTTTTCTTCTTCTTTTTTTTCGCTTTTTGTAGGTTCTGTATTTATTGCATGGTTGTTTTTGTCATGCGTATTTGTGAATTTTGTATCTTAAAAAGTTCTAGTGTTATTCAAAATTTTGTCAAATTGTAAAGCATATCAAATGCTTCATAAACCTGCTTCTAATCAATCTTCCTTAAATTTCTACATTATGCAATTGAATTTTGACGCTGATAAGCTGGCGAGAACCAAAAAAATCATTACCTTTAGGAGGTAAGATTTATCTTCTACTTGTTTTCTTTATCTTGTACTTATAGACATGTTTACGACATTACTTAAATAACCTTATACATGCAGGGCACTGAGTGTTATTATAATATGTTAACAAGTGCAAGTTCTAAAAAAAAGTTTCATCGTTAATTTGAATTACATCCTAATATTTTTTTTAACTTTCGCATAAAACGATAGACCAATTTCTCCAGATTTTGAACACAAAATGTATTTTATATTAAAATATATATTTCAGAAATTCAGTAAAAACTAAGCATCCTATGCCACAAAAAATGATTCCCATTCCCATAAAAATTGTTTTTTTATTTAACTATACTAAACAAAGAAAGAGCTGAAACTTATTCTTGGAAGATAGACAGTTTTCCATTAAAGTACTACAAACTAAGACAAAAGAAATCATAGCATTTGTTTTAAAGAATTTAGTAAAAATGCAGAATATATATATTTTAGAATGAACAGATATATTGGAATTTCCTTGATAGCTGATGGATCAGAGCCCATTTTGAACAAAAAGATTAATGTAGGAAACTATACCTTTTCGATGATTGTGGAATAAAATGGGAAAAAAACGCATCAAAAATATCATAAAAAGACAGGATTTTACATGCAATTCGCTTGTTCAATGAAAATGTACTGAAATCTTTGCCACATAACCGAGCGAATACACTAGGTAAATAGAGGGGGGGGGGGGGGGGTCGTAGCATTAAAAACCTTTATTCCATTCCGTTTATCGATATGTAGCACACATAAAGGAAGCATGCATGAATAAGTTATTCACCCCAAAAATAATCATACGGTTGTGATATAGCGCGGCAAATAAATAAAAATGAATACTGTGCCTTTTTTTAAGATTTTATATTGACCGATTTTTTTTCCAACAAGAACATTTACCCAAAGAACCATAAAAGAATACTTCTGTTGTTATATAGCACAGGGAATAACTGCTGCAATCGCCTAAAGGTTGACTTTAACAATCGAAAGCATTAAATATTGAATTCATAGAAACGTGATGTTAGGTGTAGATATCTTCACGATACATCTACATTTTGAGATTTTTACAGAAAACATTGGTTGGGTTTAGTGTCGTCAGAACGCTGGAGGCTGATTATGCTAGGATAAATAATTTAGAATGCAGAGAAATTATATTGGTATAGGATAACGATCTTTTTACCAAGGAGGAAAGAGAACAATTGTACATGGTGAAAGAAATACTGCCTTTTATTCAAGAATGATGTTTTGTGAAAATGCAGTTACTGTATGATTACAATATCTTCGTATTTTTTCAAAATTGTATAGTTTTTATTGTTGGTGGTGAGCACAAATGATTGGAAATTTGTTAATAATTATTTTTTCCTGTAAAAAAAGGCTTTTGCTGAAGAGAAGGAAATAATAGAAATGAAATAAGACTTCATCCATTCTTATGTTTTGATAGGAACATGGAATGGCATTTTAAAGTAGGTTTTATTACATACAATAGTTTTTATTCGATTAGTTTGAAAAGTTTCAGATAAATTTCTTTCTATTATTCATGTTTTTAGATAATTTATAATGCAAAATTCAAAAAAATTAACCAAAAAGGTGAAAGTATTTTTCCAGGCATTCAAAATAATATACATTTTAGTTTCTTAAGTGAATTACAAAAATAATGATGATTTCATTATCAAGATTAAATTAATTGAATTTTTTTTAAAAATTATTAAACTTTAAAAACATACTCTACACTTTATATTAAATCCAAATTTAATTTCCTTTTAGTATTTTCATATCTTACCAACTGACAATTCTGAAGGATATTTTAAAGTTTTGGAAGACTGGTTAACAACTAAAAAACTCTGAGTTGTTAAGTGAAAACTTCCTCACAAGCAAACCCGTAGAAGATTTTGCTTCAAGCATAGACAATCAATTTCCGCTGAAATTAAAAAGTTTCTTGTATACAGAATTATATGGATGGAAATCAAATCCAGAGCCTTAATTTGTTAACATCGAACACTTTCCTTTCCAAAACCTAA
Source organism: Argiope aurantia (assembly GCA_026543865.1). NCBI lineage: Eukaryota > Metazoa > Arthropoda > Arachnida > Araneae > Araneidae > Argiope > Argiope aurantia. The sequence goes on along the minus strand of JAPMOR010097653.1, from coordinate 4,313 downwards.
ATTACTCTCGAAGTTAAAATCTCCACTGAATTTTTAAGATAAGGAGGTGCCAAATTCTAGTTCACTAGAAATATAAATAAGCTCTTTTTTCACTGTTAAAGCTGTTCTAGCCTTCAAAAAACAAGAAAAAAAATAGATTTTTTTTTCAATATTTCTAGAGATGTAGCTTAGGTTATCGATGTTTACAATCCAATATCATTTTGTCCATTACTATCACTTGAGCCATGATGGATAGACTCTGAATTTAGTAATGTTTATCAGTTGACATCCTAAGAAATGTTTGCAAAATCCTACAACTCACCTGTTTTAAGAAACAACTGATCACGAAATATTTCCTTTACGAAAAATAATAGGATGAAGAGGGGCGAAAAAATACTGACTGTCGCTTTAGAGAGGAGAATTAAAGAAATATTTAACTTCTTGATAACTGTTTTAGATATATATTTTATTTACTCTCTAGAATGAATGCAGTGGTTTTGGTTATAATATAGGAACTTTCTTCTTTGTCTGTTATCAAAATGTCGGCATCTCATTTTTTATCTTTTATAAATTTACTAGGTTCTTACCAGCAACTGAACAACGTAGAAACTCATAAAATGTTTAGGATGGAGTCCTATGAAATATCTGTAAACACTAATTATTATCACTAATTATGAATTTGAAAAGCTTAATTGGGATATGGATGGATAAATATTTAATGGATTGGTGAATTTTGGTATTTGTACTCTAAGTCTGAATAAATAGCCAAAAATTTGTAGTTTTGCAAGATAAAAGTTATATATAAATGTTCTGTATATTTCAAAATATTTTTAAAAAAATATTTGAAACAATTGTAAAAAAATTACCGTAATGAAAATTACTATTATATATTAATTAAAATATTCTAGAATTTAAATGGAATGGCCCTGAGATTGTTTGTTTTTTTTCGTTTCTAAATCTGTAGCATTTATAATGGAATAATAATTTTTACATTGCTTATGATATATTTAAAAATTGTTTAGAATTTTAAAACCAACAGCCGTTAAGTCAAGGAATATGGAAATGAATTTTATCCCTTGAATCGAGTGATTCGCAAGTTCATCTGGTTAATATGTAATTTAACAACTTGGATACTATTTTACTAGAATTTATTCCAAAATTCTTGCCTTGAGAATGTTATCTTCTTTCATATCTCTACGGAATTTACATCAAATATCAGTCATTTAATAAGAAAGACGTGAAAAATTCTATATTAAGTTTTTTACTGGATACGGTTAAAAGACAGATTTTTTTCGTCTTTTTTGTACTTTAGTTTGTGAATATATTCAAAATATGTTAGGTGATTTCTGAACAGATGAAATATTAAATTATACAGGGAGATTCAAATAGAAGTATTCCTTTTTCGGACGCCCTAGCGAGAGAACCACCTTCAACGAACCTTCAGCGAACGTAACACCTTCATATTTCGACGAGATACATTTCCAGCAATGGGAAAATGATTGATGCAATAAAAAAATTAGTTAAAAAACGGGCCGCTATGCTAAATGTAGCGCTGTAATCGGCTTAAGGTGAGGATTACAACATGACATCAGCAATAAAGGACAGAATAAGAGGTATCTGTAGAAAACTCCATTATTGCATTACTAACGCACACATTTCGCTAGCTAGATAAAAATTCGAATATACGACATTGCGAGCAGCACAGGAGAACAAAATTTACTTAATAGATGAACAAATGGTCGTTCGTAACAGATAAAAAGCTAGGCGTACAAGTTCAATGCCATTTGTGGATGCAATGGCATTTGTTGAATCTGGTGAGTATTCAGAGTGGACCAGATACGGCAGTTTTGGGTGCTCACTGTTCCGCACATGTGAAAGTGAATCTCATCTGTCCATAGGATGTTCCACGGTTAATTCTATCCCACCTCCATCATTGTCAAGAAAGTAAAAGCGAACGTTTCACACTCAACGTTATCGGCTGGTTTTAACACTTGCAAGCGATGGATCTTATGCGGATAGGCTTCGGATGCTATCCGCATGCACTTTCAAACTTGTAGTGTATAGCAAACCGCATGCGCCTTCACATTTGTAGTGTATGTAGTGTACTTGTAGTGTAGTGTATGGCAACTCCAATTGCCTTGATATGGCACAAACACTAAATGTCCCTGCTGTGTTCACATTGGCTTGCTCAACGATATATGTTGTCCCGTCTTCAATCACCTGAGGTATCCGTGTTTTATGACCACGGCCTGCTTTAACAGAAAAGCTACCTGTTACCTCAAAACACCTGACCATTCGCCGCAGAGTGCAAGATATTATTGGACTCATATGCAAAGATTTCTGCCCTCGGTATATGCGAAGAGCTTTAGTTACGTTATTGCTGTTTTAGTAAAATAAATTTCAGTAGCAACGCATGCTCCGGCAAACAGAGCTACTGCCGTGTCCTAAAAATGTTCGTAACCTATACGTTTAGATTTTTATGTGTTATGAACGACCTTTTATTAGACTATTATGCAAAATCTTGTTTTCCATTGCAGCTTTCAATGTCATATTTTCTAATTTTTATCTAACTAGCAAAATTTGTGCGTTAGTAATGCAATAATGGAGTTTATTACAGATACCTTTTATTTGGTCCTTTATTTCTGATATATTTCATATTCCTTACCTTAAACAGATCGCAGTGCCACATTTAATATAGCAGCCCTTTTTTAACTATTTTTATTATTATTATTATTGTATTAATCAATTTCCCATGGCCTGGAATGTATATCCTCGAAATATTAAGGTATTACGCAGATTGGACCAGGGCGTCCCAAACATGGATACTTTATTTTGAATCACCCTGTATGTCTTCGATATCTTAAGGAACTTCTCACTTTTTCCTTTGTTTTCCAAAGAAATTTATTACCTCTCACTTTTGCCGCTGTTTTAAAGTATTCAAAAATATCGAACTGTAATAAAATTGTGTATGCTCTACAGACAGCAATTCTCTTGTTCACTTTAAATATTCAAAAATTTGTTGTATATGAAGCATCCTACTTCTTCTCCTATCTATCTTACTGTGAAAAATTTTCCATGCTGTTATCATGCAACTTTGCTGCTGTACTATTGAGAATTTGTATTACATTGAACCTGAGATGTATACTTTATCTGGTATATTCCTTTCTTTCACTGAATTTTCCAACAAGACCTACTTTTATATTTCGAAAATAACTTGTTTTCTGTTTGCTTCACCAACCATTTAAGCTTAAAAACGATTTTGTGAGACATCATATTTATTGTTCAAAAATCACTAAAAACTAGGGAGGGTTTTTTTTTTCTTTCCCTATGAAGAAAAATTCATCTTAAAATGATTTTGAGTAAATTTACGTACCGATTTCTTTTTTCTTTTTTTTTTAATTTTGAATTATTAAAGAAAACCTCCATGTTGAAGAAAAAAATTCTTCACATTTTGCATAATTTTTCTATTTATTTATTTGTATAAGAATGAATTCTTATTAAAGAAAAGTATATATGTAAATTCTGAGAATTGGATAGTATTGTTTTTAGTACAGAAACCAGATTAGTCGTCTGCTTTTTTTTAATGAAAATTAAAATAATAATTCGGAAACTAAAATAGTCAGGATACATTCATTTTCTAATTATGTTAATCAAAAAGTTTCTAGAAAGCTTTGTTCATTTTGTCATTAGAGAAACCTCATTATAAACAGAATTTTGTTTTCTCGAATTACAGCTCATTGTAGCATTCCTTAAAAATTGATTGTAGCATTCCTTAATTAACCCCAGGAAATATTATCGAATCAAATTGCTCATGAAAACAATTAATTTTATCTTGATCAAAAAGGCTCATTTGAGGATTCCAAATAGTTTTAACAAGGAAGAATAATTTTTTTTTCCTCTTTCATTCTTCCAAACACAATCGTTTGTCCTTTCTAAATGTCTTAAGGAAACAAACAATGACTGTTCTATGAAAATTTCACTATGGAAACGCTTCTTAAATTCGAATTAAAGCGCAGGTATTCCTTTAATTTTCCACAAATGAAAATAAAGCAGTTTTCAGAGGATGGGGAATAAAGCTTTAAGCAATTTTTACTTAAATGTCAAATTTCGAAACTGATAATTTATTAAAGAGAAAAATAAAAAGTAATATTTATAAACATATGCCATTTAGCAAATGTAAAAGTTTTTAAGATTTATCGAAAAATTAAAATATGCCTTGATTAACTTTCCTTTTCATTCTGAAATAGATTAAATTTTGACGGAAATATAGAAGCTGAGTTTGGAGAACTAATGTCTCGAAGTACATCTTTTGAGACATTTTTTGCGGATGTGAT
>JAPMOR010097645.1:19434-53875 GCA_026543865.1 Argiope aurantia | reverse complement strand
CTTCTCATGTCTCGTAGCTGTTATCTGGCTTATAAAGCGTCACCACAATATAATTATAGAAGAATAAGAAATTAAAACTTCTTTACATGGTTCAAATATATATTATTGTTGTTGTTGTTGTTTCTAATGACATTTGTCATAAACAATCCCACTGACTTTAGAAGGCAGTATAATATAAATTATAAATGTCAGTGAATATATTTATGGCCTTAGTTATCATTATATTTTGTTGGGTTATTTTTTCGATGAAGGTATTGATTTCGAGGCTTTCTACTGAGTAATTATAATTTTATTAAGAAGAATGTTGTCTTTTTGATATAGTCTCAAATCTCAAATATAACCTTCAGCTTATGTAAATTTGCATTGTTTAAATACTGAAAATATTAAAACATTATTTGACTCAACCTTACTTATTTGCCTAATATTTTTATTTATTTTTTAATATATTTTGATAACTTATTACATGTAGAAGACGCTTTTCAAAAATTATGAGCTACTAATTCTAATAAGAGAGTTTTTATTTCTAACAGCTTATTACACTTTAATCATTGCTTCTGTCTGCAGTTTATATATATCACCAACGAAATATTATGAAAGAATATTAAACTTTTATAAACATGGATAATATTTGAATTGTTTCTTATGATTATTGATATTTCGTTTATTTGTTAATTATTTTATGCGCAAACAGCTTTTAATCATAACTTATCCTTTGCTACTTAAAAAAGTTAATTTTCGTAATTAAATAAAACGCACTGATTTAACGTCGTATTTTATATCATACCAATTCTGTTTATTAATTCCATTATGCGATCTATATTCATATATATTACACATAATGCATAAATATTAAAAAATTAATAAGTGGGGCTAAGGATTAAATATGGATGACGTATATTTTTTTATTTATGGATTTTATATAATTTATATTAATATTTGTATTTATAATTTTATATAATATTTGTATTTATATATTTATTATAATTTTATTATAATATCTGTTTTTTAAATTTTATACTGATTCTTCTTCTCGATAGTAATTTTTCAGTCTCTAAACTGATAGCACAAAAGAAAAATTTATATCTTTTTTTCCTGGATCAAGTTTCTTTTAATAATTATTCCTTTATAAAACTGATTAAAAATATTTTTTTATATTTAAAGTAAAAGCTTATAGCTTATATTCACAAACCTAATTATGAAATGTTTAAAATAAGATCAATAAATTTAATTAACTTTTAAAGGTTGAGCACTTCTTTTAATAGACTTTAATTGACTCCCGAACAACTGTAAAATACTTGTTTTAAGTACTAAAAACGTATCTAGTTTTTGTAACGGTAATTAAAATTTACTCATTTAATTAGTCTCAGAAATACAGTAATTATGATTTTTTTCTGGAAAAGTTAATTTAATTATAATGTTTCATTTTAAGGTAAGAGTAATTGATTTAAATAAATTTTGAAATGTTCCTTCATTTATATTGCCGCATTGAAGAAAGACAGTCGAATCTCTATGGCCGAATGGTCATGGCACTGGTCTCATGATCAAGAGACCTGGGTTCGAATCCCGCTAGAGACAATGCGATTAATAGTATATGTCAATACTTAATTTAATGTTTTCATCTATTTGATGTTCCAGAAGATACTGGACATTTCTTTAGTTTGCCAGACAAGTGTTCTGGACTTTTACTGTCTCCAGAATACTCTTCTGGAACTTTCTCTGCGTGTATAAAAGCAGAAGGTTTGTCAGTTACTGAGTTCAGTTAATAAATTGGTTTAGCTCTACCTCTTGTGTGTGTGTCATTGAGTTCTATACTATAGTTCTACGTGACAATATAAATGGGCATTTTTGTTTGTTTACTTTATAAATATATAAAAACATCGCGATTTCGTAAAATAATCACAACTAATTAATTCATTATTCTATTTTCTCGAAGATGAGTGAAAATATAATAAAAAATGTAAACGAAATTTCAATCTGGATAAAATTGTTTCAATCTTATTAAGCTTAAATATCATGGCGAAAAATAAATAAAATTAAAAGGATTTAAAATTAGATATTTTAAAGTTTTAAACACAACTAAATAACAATGATAATTTTTTACTCTCTTTGTTTCAACTAACAATTTATCTGCACTATATGCATGTTTTATTAGAAGGTAGTTTTACTCCGATTACCATAATGGAAAAACTATTAAAATTTTAATCATAATGCATAGATTTCATTTATTATTTTGTTTATGAACGACTATTTGCTTATAAATGAACACAATGACATTAAATAGGTTTTTCTTAAACAAGATAAGAAAAATAAAGAAACTGAAAGACAACATTTAAAATGCCCTTTGCATTTTTTGGAGCCTGTATCGGTTAAATTTCAAATGAATAAGAAAGTTAAAAATGTAAATAACATTTTCAAACAAAGTAGATGTCACGTTTAAAAATATTTTTGCGATTCTTGTTAATTTCTGACTTTTAGTAAAATATTGGATATTATATCGCACAAGATCCATATGAAGGTTTTGAATTAAACTTTGATAAAAACATATAATTTTTCAATACATTCCAGTCATCTTTAAACGAATAAAAATATTTAAAAAATAATATTTCCAATTTTTGGTGAATAACTGTAATCATGATATATGATAAGAATATACACAACATAGCCAAATCTCTCATTTAAATTAAAGAATAAAAAATATTTTATTAATTGTTAGCATTTTCTGCATTTCTCAAACTTTTTTCAAGTCCCTTCGCCTTTCTCCAATTATTAATGTCGTTCTCAAAGCAAATTGTAAAAAGATTCTCAAAGTAAAGTAAAAACGATTATAGATATTCATGCCAAATGCTCTCCCAAACCACACCAGCAGGAGGGGGAAGACATTTGGCCTCGACAGACTTAACTTGCACCAGACACTCTTACACGGCATTTCTAAGGTGGTATCCGATTTCCAACATGGAGCCCACTGACCTCAAAACAGGGATTTTATCACCAGATAAACGTGGTCTTAACAATATGCTATAATTATTATATCGAAAGTTTATAATTTAACAAGAATGGTGAATCAACAATTATTGCATTGTGCAAGTTTCGAACCCTATTTCGTTGACTGGAATATAAAATTTAGTACGCCGCTTTGTGGACATGAATCATTTCCGAAGTGGCAGACTTCATTAGGACTGACCACAACTATGTTGAAAAAAGCATCTTGGGAGAATTGACAATTGAGATATTAAGTGTGAGTAGTAATATTTTGTGAAGTTGGGGGAATAACGAGGATTTTATAATCGTACATTCGACGTATTTTGCAAGGAATTTTGAATCTTCATCCGCAAAAGATACAGACAATTTACCAATTATTACCGGTAAATATAGATGAGCGATTAAGCATTACTACAAGGAAATTGGTACAAATAGAACATGACCTGCTATGGAATTGCTGAATGTCACGTGAACTGGTGCAGCAATTTTCCACTGAATATTGACGTCAATATGCAAAACAGCCATATCTGTGTAATGTCAAACCACTCACCGTGGCACTGCATTCCTTTCATGAGATTGTTTGTCGTGGTCTCACCGTGTCTTTCATTCTGAACCCTTTCTTTTCTGAAGAACATTGTCCCGTACCTGACGTACCTTGTTGCCTCCCTGAAAAAAGAGCATGTATGCTTTTGTGTGACCATATTGTGCCTGCATTGTAAGAAAGACATGCTTTACCTGCCGTTACCTCCCCTACAGTTAGAAACTTTGACTGAAGACAGAGTGACAAGTCGATGTTGTAAGTTTCAGTGCCACTCACGATTTTTGGGCATGTCACTGATAGATTATTGGCTGTGAGAAGATACTTAAAGTCTACTATGAATGAGATTTCTATTATTTTGGTGAATATTAAACAGACAGTCGTTGGCATTGATGTTGACATACTACACTCAACTGTGATCAAATTCTCCCATCACTTGCCTAATAATTTAAGAGGTGGGTCATGTTGAAGATATTTTACTTTAAATTAAATTAACAGTATCATGTTGTTGATATCTGTTTCACAGCGTATTTGTGTTTGCCTGATTTTCACAATACGTCTTAGTATGGCCTATGACAACCCTCTTTCGGTTATTTTTTGAGTCATTTCTTTATATATGGAAAATAGACACAATGTCCCTCTAATCTTATCTGTGTAAACCGAATTTTTCTCCAGCATCAATTCTTTTATTATGAATTTTTGAAGTTTGTATGAGTTTAATGAAACACCTTGTACGAGATATTATATCAAACACAAAATGAACTTGTTTTTTGATTTTCTGAATAATTTATTAATGAAAAATTATAACAACATGTGACATAATTTGTAGAAACATTTTACCAGAAATCGGATCATCAATAAGAACAAAAACATTCTTTTTGAATACATGATGTATGAACATATTATTCTTCTGTATTCGAATTTTGCTTATTATTATGTTCTTTAAGTAGATTCTTACCCCATTTATTTGTTTTCATGTTTTAATTAGATATACCTAAAATATTTTAATACGGTGATGAATTCTTAATTGTCATTTTTATAGATGATTAAACATTTTTGGACCATCTGTGATGTGAAAGTATATTTTGAATTTTACACTTTCTGAAATTTTTAAACATTGACCTTATCAGTGAAGATGAGTCTCAAAAAAGAAATATGAAGGCAGAAATTTTATTATAAAATTGTTCTAGGGTTATCTCTCCTATTTAATTAATATATTTTAACTGTACAAAGAAGTTTCAAAGATTGTTTATAATCTTTTCTAGCCAACAGTCTAAAAGTTGTATAGTAAAGTCTAATTAGTAAATAACTATGCATATTTTCAATTCTGGGGACTGAATTCGAAATTTCTATCAAAAAGAGCGAGATTGAAAAATAGCTTTTTGACAATATAATATCGGCTTGGAGTTTTTAAAACTATTTTTGATGTCAATGCAATTTAAAAACAAGCTTTTAATGAGTGGTTTTCAATTAAGATAAAAATAAACCTTGGAATCTTGAAAGTTTCGTTTAACTCTTAATTAATCGGTTTACTTCTAAATGTAAAATTAATTCCACAGAGTTATTGTACTCGTATCTGAGCCAAAAACAGCATATTGAGGTTTAAATATTTTTATGAAATTTATTATTTTTAACAGTGCTACTGATAATATGTTTGATAAATTTTAAGAATTTAAATACCGATCTTTATCTCAGAGAGCCAAAATGCATCTTCGGAAATCAAATAACCTTGTCGCTCCTGTAAAGTGTAGTTTGGTTAGTTTAGTTATATTAAAGTCCCGTTTCAAAGCAATCTATCTTGGGACGGATCAAGTAATTTTAAACTGCAATTAGATGAAGAGGACGACAGCTGAGCTGGCATCCCCTCTCCAAGCTTCCACATCACACAAGTAGGAGGACGTTTGGCTCCGACGGATGTAACGTGCATCGGACCCACTTACACGACGGTTCTTCGGTGGAATGAGTCTCGAACGTGAAACCCTCCATCTGTAACAAGTAACATTCAACGATCTTGTTGCCTTGTAGGAAATGAAATCTTTTTATTTCAAAAAGACACTTAAGAAATCTAAAATATTGCCTTATATATTTTTGAAATTTTTCCCCAAAGTAGTTTGTAAATTTTTGATAAAAACTTTATTTAATTTCAATTCTATATCGAAATTAAATAAAGGACTATCGGATTTTAAATTATCTGACATAGAAACAAATCATGTCCTTACTCGCCGACTGAATTAAAATAATAGTGTCAGAAGCGACATGATATCCACATGCACGTGAAAAAAAAAGAACAAAACAGTATCTAATAAGAAGAAAATCAAGGTCAAAGAATGACGAAGAATTCCGGAAATACGCTCTTCCTTCAACGCCTTACCCCTTAATGAGAATTGCCGAAAAGTGGTCGTCTCAGAATACTGAAATGAACGGTATTCATTTTGTTCCAGATATAATTTGTTTACAATTATAAGGAAAAAAATTATATTTCTCACCAAAATTCATACATACCCAATTTCCTATTTCCTTGTGTCTTGTCTGGTTCAACAGGTAGCTCTTTCACTGTAACACCCCTTAAGGAAAAAAGAAAAAAAAACTCTCTTTGTCTCCGATTTAATGAAATATACTACTGGACAACGACCCCCTTGTGGCTATCCCTCAACCCCGAAACACTTAAACTCGGCAATGAATGTCATGGGCTTTCCTCAGTGGAGAGCAGACACGGAAATGAGGACTTCCGGTTTCACTCATGAATTGAACCTTCGAATAGCTTTCCATTTTACTTTTGTCGCTCCCTTATGGGCACTTGTCGTCTTGGAATTACACTGCTGAGAACGTAGAACTCCTTAGAATATTCTAGGTACTGCCACAGGGGATGTACGATGCTTAGAATTGTTCTTGGAGTTTGTTTGAACTTTGTGTAGTTGTACCGGAAACTTATGCCTTATTCATGGTTGTAAACTATATTCTTTATTAGGAGTTATATCCAAGGCAAAATAAAATAAAGCTTTACTGGATAGAATGGCTCACAGCGTTATAATGTCTGGTATCTAAGTTTCTGTGAAAGCGGAATTTAAGTCCTTTCATTTCGTAATATTACTCATGTTTAATTATACTAAGATATTGATATTAAAAAAGATTGATATTAAGATTATTGATGATGATGATGTCGTGTCCGCATTACCACGAAAAGGGGTTGCAGTAGCTTCTGAGGGTAAAGACCCCTGAGCACCCGAGGGCAAAATTCTGACTTCTAGCTCATGAAACACACACATTCGCTTGCATAACCCCTTTTTACAGGGGTCACATTCATACACCTCACAGATAGAACACAGATGAAAAACAACCACGCCAGAACCGGGATTCGACCCCGGGAGGCCCAGATCACAGGGAAGACACGCTACCCCTATGCCAGGACGCCGGCATTAAGATTACTGATACTAAGAAATAAAAAAAAAAAAACTCTATATAGGAATAAAAATATTTTTGTATTACTTTGTGTTATAAGTCGAAACTTATACCTTATTACTTTCTCGTATACGTAGTATAGAGAAAGTGTAGCAATCATCAAAAAAATTCGAACTCAAGATGTTGATTAATTTCCAAATTTAAAACCTCCCTGAGTTCAAAAAACACATTTTTGGGAAATATCTGTCTGTCTGTTTATCCGTGGCAAAGGTAACTCAGAAATACTTTCAGCTAGACCGTTGAAATTTGGTATACAGTCTTTACTCCATATTTGCCGAATTCTATCAAATTTTGTGTAAAATCTATTCAGAGAAAGTCCATTTATCCAACTGTTCGAATATAAATTCATATGATAAATATAAAAAGAAGACAGCTAGGTGCATAAAATTCAGTGCACAGATTAACATATATAGTGTAAAAAACTATTAATGTTTGATCCAAATCAAAAGAAGGGTTGACCGTCTATCGATCTGTACTTTAAGAAACATGTAAACAAGGTAATTGCAAAATGCAATGATTTAACTGTATCAAATTTGATATGGGATTTCTTGGACTACAAGTGGAGTTTTGTGTCAAATAACTTTATTTCAATCGATTCAGAAAAAAGTGACTAAAGCTCAAATTCAATTTTCGAATATTATTAACCACCCACCTTTGATTAATCGCCAAGAAATTCGCCAAGGTTGATATGATAGATTCAGTAAAACTGCTAAATTCACGCCTAAAGATAATATTTTGCAACTATAGTACTTCAATGCCATGTAACGAGTTTATTGGAGATTCTGCGAGAAAATGTTTGGATAGACCACTCCCACTGCTTTTTATTTTGTTTGCTTTATATTACTGCACTAAGAATTTAATTTACTTATCCTTATTACAAGATTTATCGTATCTAGTTCCTATTGAAAATTATCTTATTACTAATCATTATCAGAATAATCAAAAGTATCAGTATTAGAATTCTTATAAACTATTAGAAATGTCATCAAAATTCTTCATATTATCATTATTTATGCAATAATTTAATTAATACAGTGTAATTAAATAATTTAATACACTATAAAAATGTCTGAATATTTTTATGTTTATTAAATATAAAATTTTAAATGGTATAGAATGTATTATATTAGAATCGAGTGATTATAAGTGCATTATATATTTATACTTTACTTATTTTTGAAATATTAAGTACCATAAAGTATTGAGTATTGCATTGGTACATTTTTATATAACTTTTTATTAAATATTACTAATACTTTACCAATATACTAAATTAGCATCGAAATATAACTTATTATTATTAGAATATTTAGTAATTTAAAATATTCGAAAATATTTTTAACATATTTTGTATTATATACATTATATTCGGAAATTAAACATAATTTGATATTATAATCTTAATTAATTTCATAAGAATATTAGGTATTAAATAATATAATAAATTATAAAAAAATGTTTGAATATTTTTATTTTTATTCTCAATTTAAAATTTTTTATCTTATAGAATCTGTTATATTAGAATCGAGTGATTTTGTTTTAAAAATTTTATAAAAAAGATTATCAAATTTCACTTTTAAATATTAGAATATTACTTATTATAAACTAAATAATATTATATTCTGCATAATAAAATACTAAATAATATAAAATATGTAATGTAAATTCTATTCTATAAATATTTCATATTTTTATTAATATAGAGTTTCTTTTGCTGTGAAAATTACAAAGGATGTTGAATACATCCATGGCCAAAGGATACAATGTAGAGAACATCTTTTTTTTTTTCGAAAGTTTTTTTTTTATGATATGCCTAGCCATAGATCACTATCGTAAAATTCAGTATGGGGCTTCATCTTTTCCATTCTTTAAATTCCAAATAATATTTCAAATGCTTATTTGTAATTATGCATTTATTTATTATAATAGTTTTAATATCATTCTAAATAAAGAAGAAATCCCATTGTTTAAATTTGGAATGCATACTTTTTGTTTTGTAAAGTTTTTATTATTAGAACTTCTACCTAAAGTTTTAATTTAAAGTACCTTTTTTTCTACTTTCAATTTCGCTTGCCTTACGGAACATTTAATCGTGCTTCTTTTAATTTTTTTATTAATTGTTTATTTGTTTTTTCCCCCATTAGGATTTTTATTCTCTAATGAACAATCTATTGTTTCAGTATATCTTTGTGATTTTTTTTACCATTTGGTTGCAGCTCTTTATTGCATCTGTGGCTAACTATTTCCGGATTCTCTGCAAGGTAAATGAGGTTATTGATTTTAAACACAGAATGTGTTAGTTCATAAAAAAATATTTCTGTTATCAGATTTTACATTACTATAGAATTTAAATTATCAGTAATAATGTTTCTAAATATTATATATATATATATATATATATATATATATATATATATACACTCAGATTCGAACAAGGCACTTTCAATTTAACTAAGGAAATTTACTGAAACACTTTTCTTAACTATGTAGAATAGTATAGTTTTAATAATTTTAATTATAATACATCGTTTACAATGTTGGTATTTTTTCATTAGTTTGTATCGCTGTATAGAATAAAGAATAAAATTTAAATGCAGCAAATTTTGCAAAAATTATTCTCTAAAATCTATTCAGTTATGTAAATTTAACTAAATATTAGATGCAATAGATAATTTACATAAATTATTAAATGAAATTGCAAATATCTGATATAAAATGTTATTTAAAAGTTTGAATGTCTTTTTACAAAAGAGTAATTATAATCATGGACATGCTAAAAAATAATTTATTCATTCAATTAGTCTTTCTGATTATCTATTTAGTTAGAATTATTTATTAAATTTGCAGTCCACCCTTTATTAAGAGTAAAGTAAATTATTAATAAAAATCTAAATACTCCAAGTAACATATTTAAAAAACTAATTATTTTCTACGAAAGAGTGATAACTATTTTATTCTCTGTAATAAATAATCTATTATTTCTTTCAGATTATTCATTTAAATGAAATTCTTTATGGTATTTGTGGCAACATGTTTCCAAACTTTTAGAAATGATAAATAGTTCTTCTAACTTAATCAAAATTTAAATCCCCTAATTAAGATGCTAATAAAAATTTGAGTTACTTTCTACAACAGTTTAATTACAAATGCAGCAATCTATGTAAGAAATCATCCATTCTTTGAGTAAATTTTTGTGACTGTTCAGTTATTTGGAGTTGTTATATTTGAAGACAAATTCTACTGAATTCTCAGTAAATTGTTGTTCAAAATTACTTAAAATTTAAATAACAAATATAAAATATTTAGAGATTTTAATTGCTTTTTCAATAAATGCAGGTACAAATGTTATAATACAATATCGCTTAAATTAAAAATAAATATTGTTAAATGGCCAAATAATTGAAAATATCATTTATATTTATATATGTTCTTAAATTACGTCATAAATTATGGAATTTAAATATTTTTAATGGTAGCAAATAAAGCAATAATGTTATTTTATTAAGTTTTTAATTTTAAATATTGCTTAATTAATCACAAAATAAACAAGAAAAATATGTATCGCCATTTTTTGTTAAATGGAACTACCATTTATTGTAAAATATAACAAAAGACATCACCCTTGACAATCTTAACAGCATCTTAGAGAAATCATTGATTGAATGGTACGTTACATGATTCGAGGCAAATATAATAAATGATAAACTGGTTTCTGTTTTTTCAAAGTTACATGTTATTTAAAGTTAGAAAAACTCTATCAAGTGATGTTTAGTATTAAGATACCTATTTTGTGAGCCGGCATGGTCTGATACTCATAACACTTATTGCATACTAAAGATTCAATTTTTTTAAATATATAACAAAGCGGAACAATTATATTTTCAGATTGTCCCTCTAATAGAAATGTAAGACAAAAAAAAAAAAAATTGAAATCTAAAATTAGGTTATCTTTTGTTTTGGCAATTGCAAAGATTTATCTAAAATAGCTTCACTACCTTAATATATATAATCAAATAATTTCTTTCTAATTTGAAGTTTAAAATGCATTCATCCGCTTCATAAAATCTATTTAGTTAAACTGCTCACCAGGCAAATTCAATAATCGCCAAATAGTCGCCAATTTATCTCAAAACTAGGAGACATCGACTTTCATCGGAGACATACAATAATTTGTAAATCATCTTTCATTACTCTGAAATTAATTACATAATCGTACGAATATCACAATCCGATCTTCAGATTTCCTCTTACTATTTTATCGATGTTTGAGAAACATATAATTCTTGTTATTACAATGAAATAGACGTAAGGAAAAACCAGAAATAGGTCTTGAATATTAATGATAGATAAATATAGACATTGTCACAAATCTGTAATATTATTTCCCTGCTCAGTCTCACACTAAATAAAGGCATTTTCATTGATTCAAAGGATTGGCGACAAAATTAGCGAGCTGATAATAAATTTGGCAACACTGGAGACAAAAATGAAAGTTTCAGGAAACAGAAGAATATATCTGTTTGAATACATCCGAATATATCTCTGTTGAGATGCTTATGCTCTTAGAAAATTATATACCCTTCGCGGAGACTATATAATCGGAGGCGCAAGAATTTACGGATTGAATGAATGAACTCATTTAATATTGAAAACTATTGTCTATTACTACTCGGTAATTCATATCCAGCAAATTTGCGAATCACCGGAATTATGATAAAATGGAACCAAAATTATATTTTATTGATCAAAGCGACTTTAAATTTCCAGGAATATCTTGAGCCATAAGTCTGGGTTAGTTTAAAGATACGGTAAAAAGCTGTTCGATATTAAAAATTTTCCATAATATTGTAAAGGCAAAGAAGTAATATTGTCAATCCTACTGCTGTTTATAAATTTAACAAAAAATGAGCTTATTTAAAGACATTAAAAACTATTGGCGATAGCTTTAATACAACTCTTAATCTTTCATTATTTCGCAAATATACGAATCTAGGATTCATGAAAATGTATAATCACGATTTATTTTGCTACTCAAAGTGACTTTGCATTCTCGGGTATATCCTGAGGTTGACAAAGTTGAATTATGATTTGTTTTGTTAATCTAATCGACTTTGGATTCTAGAGTATATTCTGAGGTTGGTAAGGTTGAATTACGATTTGTTTTGTCAATCAAAGCTAAAATAACTAAATGGCAGTTTTTGCTTGTGCAGATAGAAGAGCCAGTAAAAGTCAACTTAAACGCGAAAACGAATTCTTAACTTAACAGTTTAATAAATTTAAAAGTTTTCAATTTATACTGATTAAAAATATGACATCCTTTAACAGTTGGTCCTCCAAACGAATCCTTTAATTGCAAAGTAGCAATTATGATAATATGTATGACCCAGAGTTCGATGACAAAATATTGAATAACAAAATTTTGATGCATGCTTTTTCTCCTTTCTTAGCATTATAATATAAGTTATTATTGGGAAAAGAAATACTTCTTCCGTAACTTTCAATCGATAGAATTGTCATTTTTAATAATCATTAGAGAGAATTTCAATAACAAAAGTATGAATCACTCGCTTATTATAAATTATCAATATATTTTTCATAATATTAAGCGCAAAGTTACTAATATATTTTTAAAAGCGAGAACAAAAGAATATAAAGAAAATAACGAATAATAAAGAGTTTGATTTAAGTACTTGATAATTATTTACTTCATTTTTTGGCAACTGCATAATCAAACTGGAAATGAATCATTAATTTCCTGAAACTTAAAAAAAAAAAAAAGGAATCATAAGCTTAAGAATAAGTAACTTCGTATACAATATGGCTTAGTGATACTCCGAGTTTAATCATTAATTTTCTAAATATTAGTTCCGAAGTATTCCAGGCGGAAAATATTTTTATCTTTCACAGATAAAATACAGGAAATTTCCTAAGATTATTAATCACTTCCGGAGTTTTTCCAGGATGCGAATTATTCTCGAGTTAAGAAAAAGGGATTCTTCTATATAGAAAGAAGGAACTCAGGAGTTTTGACGAAGGAAAGATTGCATCTTTTTAAGAGTTCAAAAAATGTATATTTGTTGATAAATTGAATTAGGCCACATATTTTGTACATCAAAAATATTATCCAGTTCTAAACTGAAATTATAACTGAGAAGAAATGATAAAGAGATTTAATCAACATTAATATTTTTTTTTTCATTTTTCTTCATATTTTGAAACTATTGAAGAATATCTAATGTTAAAGATTTGAGACCAATCCAACAGAAATTGTGAATTTTCAAAATTTCTTCAGACAATAAGGCATTAGCTGAATATAGTTATCGCTTAAAAAATACATTTAACATTCACCAGCAAACCATTCTTCTTTCTTTTCGTATACTTTCTAATAACTAATTGCATTCTTATTACCCGCATACAACTAATGAATAACATTTTAAAGAAATATTATATTATCGCGCTATTTTTGGTAATTAATCGCTAGCATGTACTTATTACACAAATACCAGAGCACCAAATGAGGTTTAAGATTCTTTTCTTCAACTGAATGTAACGGAAGTTTGACAAAAAATTACGTTTGTAATCCTAAAATTTCAAACGAAATTCAATATCTTTAAGTTGCCGCGTTTTTAAGTTAACGTGTTTACATGCAGGTAAAAGTACATGACCGACAGATAGTCAACAACCTATGACGGATTGGATTCATATCTAAACTTTACACAGAGCGCCATACACAGATACACATAATTCCAAAATTTTCTTTTTCGGACTCAAACATGGTCATTCCGCAAAATTTAATCCTGGAAATTCGAATTTTTAGATGATGTCAATACTTCCTCTTTGTGTATTTCGTATTTGATAAAAAAAATGCAAATAATAATGAACGGAATAGTTATAAAATACCCGGAAAGATTTGATATTATTTTCTATATATATTTATCTTTATAAATGTATCTCATTATTTTGTCTTTTTTTTTAATTCTCTGAGTAAAAAAAAAAAGGCTCATGTCAACAATGATAACTATTAATGAAAGAAAAATTAATTACATTCATTTTCTAAATATTAAGAGTTTTACGCTACAAATTATTTAATAAAAAAGTTTTGGTAGTTATCAGTGGTGCCTGAATTATTTAGCATTTTTATTTACAGACTGCTTATAGTAGTAGAAAATGGAATTCTAAATACAGTTCATCATGTCATTTGAAATTTGGGAGCATTTTTCTTCAATGGATAATCTTAACTAGGATAGAAACTATTCTTAGCTGTACTTATTATATATAATGCAATCCAACTTATTACAAAAAAAAAAAAAAAAATGGAAATCCATTGGTGTGAGGTCTGGTAAGGGATTCAGTTAAAGGTTAGAAGTAAATAACATTAATAAATTTATTAGAAGAATTACATTTAAAAACTTTTTATTTTATTTTAATAATTTGTTGTCTAGAATTCTGAGACTTTCAAGGACTTAAGTTACGATAGCACTATGGGAGTATATGTGGTAATATCATATATTCTTGAAAGAATTGCCTGACACATTCCTTTTTAAATTTCAAGAAAATATTTTTATTTTTAGTATTCGAAATAATCTACTAAAAATATCCTGTATCTAATGAAAAGGATCTAATTTTCTACACAATTTAGCATCCGAAAAGTGAAATGTTTTTCTACTGTCCAACGATGATTAACTATAATAGGAATATTAGTGAATAATTGTTTACGAAAGTATAATTTTTTCAATCTTTATAATTGTAACTGAAAAAATATTTTATCAATGAATTAAAATGATTAATTTTCGATAATTTTTAACATTCTATTTTTCTCAACATCAAAATGTGATTTACTAGCAGAAAGTCTTGTACTGAATTAAAATTAAAACCTTCCACAATAATAACGATTAAACAATAGGTTGCATTTCTTTCATAGCCGGCAAAAAAAATATTTATTACATATTTTGAATGTATCATTTTTATTCTACTAATTCAAGGAGGGAAGATATTTGTCTTAACTATCAGTAAAATATAATATTTAAGGTCTTTTAAGATAAAGATACTTTAGACTAAATATCTATTAATATAATGTTCAATTTGACTGATTCTCTTTAATTTTTTGAATAATTAATCCACATGTCTTTAATATAATTCTAAGTTTATAAAAGTTTGTTGGATTTCTGATATAAAACAAGAATAATAGCCAATTATATTGCATTTTTCTTACTTTGAATTTATTTGAAATTTTTATAAATGATTATTTTATATATAAAATATATTAACATTTTTTTGCTGCAAACATTTTGTGATTAACCATACATTAATTTATGAATACTTAACGAAGAGTACTTTATTTGGAATATCTGAAATCAATGAATCCATTGATTATTTTTCTGAACTGAATTCCACCCACTTCTTAACATTTAATCATATACATTTTTGGGTTCTTAAAAATTGCCTAGAATTCCATTAATTTCTGATGTCTATTAATAAAATATTGTTTAAAAAGAACAATGAACTTAAATAAAATCTTAGTTCTTACTTTATTTTTTAAAAAAGGGGGATTTTGAAAAGATATAAACTTAGCATATTAGTCCTCGGAAATATGAAAGAATTATAATTCCTCACATTGAATATAAAAATTATTATGATTTATTTGGCTGTGTTGAATTTCAATGATCCAAAATATAAGAGTTTTTGGATAAATATACTGATACGAATTTTTCATACTGCTTTCTTGCGATGCTAGTTTCATCTTTTAAAAGATGAATTTGCAGAAATCCTTCAAGGCTATCCATCACTGATATTCAAACATGCTATAGATATGGTCACAATTTGGAATCTTTGAAGAATAAATAAAGGGTCCTTAAAATGCAAGAACTATGGCGATATCTCTAGGCTCGGGAATATTTTTAAAAAGAACCACATTCTGTCAAGAATATATAAGGGGATGAATACACAAAAATATTAAATTTTTAGGAACTTTCCATAGAACTGTTGCTGCACAATCAGAGTGTTAATATATTTTTTCTAATTAACCATTCTCTGTGTGCTTGTGCTACGTGTTTCTAAAGATACTGCTTTTTGATTATTTCCTAATTATGTGTTTGTTGCCTGTGCTTTTCGGGTTTCGTGAAATTTAGAATCATTTCCCATTATACAATGTGTCAAATTTCTGTCATTTTTTTCCATGCATAATTTCCTCAAAAATGCAATGTTCTGTTTATTATATTTTAAAATATAATACATTATATATACTGAATATTATATTTTAAAACACAGTATGTTGTATGTACCACATATTATAACTTAAAGTACAATATTTATTCATTTTAAAAACTTTATTAATATATTTTAAAACACACTGACAAAGGATTTAATATTTCTATATATTTATACAAAAAATATCTGCAAAACAAATGGCGAAATCTTATGCTCCTTTTTTAAAACGTGGAGAATATTAGCTACTCATGCTTATATTTCGTTCAGTCCCAAAAAGTGATTTCAGTGAAATTAAATTTTTTTTGGAAACAAAATTGCAATTTAGCAATTTTAATTAAATGTAAATCCGGTGAATTGTTTAAATTAATATAAATAATTTTGTAAATTGTATTTCTATTTATTGATAGAAAAAAATAATTATAAAAGAAACGACATAATTTCGTTTTTTTAAAAAAAAATGAAATTATTACTTCATAATTGAGTTTTTATCTAATGCTTCGTAGAATATAAAAAAAATTAAAGGAGAAATTCAAATATTTTTTTTTAGAAATTACATTAAGATGGCACAATTTTACATGTAAATCTGATGCACTTTTTTTGAATTAAAAACTAAATTATGAATTAATCTTTTTATCTCATTTTTCGTAAATTATAAAAATAAATGAAAATGAAGCATTTTTTTGGATAATATATTAAAATGGTACACTTTTACTTTAATGTAAATCTTAATTCTCTTATTTTCTTAATTTTTTTTCTTCTAAAAATGTTTTTTTAATAAATTAGTAATTAAGGATCACACCTAGCAGATTTCAAACCCACCCATTTTTCTCAGATTGCCAAATGGTTTTTAACTTTGTCTTAGGTTTTCATACCAAAAACGAATGAGAAAAAAAATTACTTAAAATCTGCCATATACAGAGTACTTTTTTTTGTCTCTGAAAAAATGGATTAAAAGAAAAGGAAAAATTCTTTCTTAGATAGCAGTAATTATGCTGATGGAGAAATTTAATTAAATCAGTAGGGTAGTCAGGGAGTAATTAGGAATTTTAACTTATTATTTGCCTTGTTATCTCAGCATGGGATTATTTTTTTTCAGCTTTCTCCTGGTTTTATTTTTCTGATATCTTACATTTCCTGGGTGTGTGTTAAAAGATGCCCCGACACTTTAGCATTTTTCAGATTTTTTTAACGCTTGCGTAATGAAAAGGTTCGATTTTAAAGTCGATTAAATCCTGTAAAAGTATGAATAAGCTTTTTTTATCAGTAAGGAAAAAAGATATAAATCCGTTTAGTATAACTCATTTTTTTTAAAATGAACCATTGATTATTCTTGATTAGTTTAACTAAGTGAAGTGAATAGTAATTTGGAATAATAAAGAGATAAGAATTAGTTATCTGAAAAAAAAAAGATGTACAATTAAGAAGTTACCCCAAGAGATATTGAAAGATTGAATGAATTCTCCCTATTCGCCTTTTGGTTCAGCAAGATTTAACACAAATGAGAAACATTAATCCATGAAAATGATTGGACTTTCCATCTTTTGTATTCATAAGATATCATTTTTTAAATACTAGTTAAAACATGCATGCTCCAATAAGGGTTTTGCTCTCCGCAACCAACTCAGTGCAATTTTTCTTTTCATTTCTCCTAAAGATGGGTTTACACTCGGCCAATTATAAGGCGGCCAGTATGCACCATATGCGTAGAAAGGCTGAAAAATGCTGTTCGGTCCATGAGTGGTTATAACTAAGTTCCACTTTGAAATGGTTATAAAAGGAAAACTACTGAGCCAAATGTTATCAAACTTGATCGCATATTATAGATTAATTCCAACACTTTTTGCTCTTTGTTCTTTCTGATGTGTGTTTTTTTAAAATTTTATTTGCCAGTTTTTTTTCTTCCCATTTCTAAATTTAGATATGTTGACCTTTTATTTTATTTTACTTTTACTATGTTTCTTTGTTTAAATATCCATCATTTTAATGCGATATGCAGTGAAGAAGAAAAATTCAGGGACTCCAAAACGGCAGTTTATAGTCAAACATGGTATGCCTAAATCTATCTTATAAAATTGTGGCAAACATAAGTCAGTATCTTTCTGCGCACGCACTGCCTATAATACCTATACTTATAGTTTTGAAGTTATTATTGATATATTTTAAGGCTGCTTTGTAATTTAGAGTCATGGTTGAATGACGAGGACGGCATTTGAGATGGAACCATCTCAACAAATTTTTGCATCACACCAATGGGAGAAGCAATTTAGCCCTGATGGGTTTAACATGCACTAGATCCTATGTCGATGTTCGTCGATGGTGTCGGATCCGAACCGCCGATCCGAGATCTTATTACCAGATTACTGCTGCCAGGGATTCAACACCTTCCGTGTCGGATTTTGTGGTATCGAATCCAAAACTCGGTTTTACGAAAAGACGCGATTTATGCGAGCCAGATAAAGCTAAATATATAAAGCTAGAATATGTTATATATTAGTGACTAGAAGTTTTAATTGGAGTTTCCCCCTGGATTTCATTATTGTTGCATAACCAATGATGAAAAAAATAACTAGTACTTTCCTTCTATCTGAAGTTTAACCCTTTGCTTTCGGAAGTTAGTTTAGTTTAATTATATTAACTTTCCAGTTAAAAGAAACACTAGGGCTATTTTGAAACGAACCTCTAATTTTGAACAGCGGACAGATGACGAGGACGACTCATGAGAGCGCTCCCCCTCTCCAAACTTCTACACCACATCAACGTGAGTACGTTTGGTTCTAACGGATTTAACATGCACTAGACCCTCTAACACGACAGTTCTTCGATAGAAATGAGTCTCGAACCTGAAGTCATCCAATTCTGAAGCCAAGACCTTACCACCAGGCCTCCGCGGTCCACTTAATGCAGGGGCATGTTTATTGAGAAAATATAATTGCCCCCAAAAAATAAATATATATGCATAATTGTTTTAAGTTGAATTTCTCGGAAAAATTAATCTACATCTCTTTACACCTCCGCAGATAAATTTAATAAACATTTTTTTTAAATGAGAAAAACATCAAAATGATGCACCGTCTTGAAAAGTGCATGAAATAAGATACAAAGGGTTAAATGCATCTATTGTAAAGTATACGAAAAAAATCTGTACTCAATAAAATAATGGAAAATTATAATTTTATAAAACACTTAACAAGTTTCACTTAGGTGTTTCGATTGTGATACTGTAAAAAAACCCAGCTGGAACGGTCACCTCAAAAATTTCTCGTATACTCTCTAACAAACTTGCCATGCCAGAGAATACTTTATATGGCATTGGTGTACAGTAGTTACGAAATATTAACCTTGGCTTGAATGTAGCATTTTAACTGAATCTATCGTGTCCTCCTTGGCGAGTTATTTGGCGATTAAGTTATTTTGCGTTAGTAGTATTCAATAATCACCACATACACTTTTTTTACAACCGACGGAAAATAAAATTTAATACAAAAATGCACTTGTAGTGACAAAACTCCTATAACAAATTTGATATATTTAAGTCATTGAGTTTTTAAATGATTATGTTTACTTATTACTCAAAGTACAGACAGACAAGCAGACAATCCGTAGTTGTATTTGGCTATGTACTCTATAGATGTCAAATCAGTGTACCGAGATTCATCTATCTAGCTCTCTTCTGTTTGTAATTATCGTGTTAACTTATATGAGAAGAGCCTGACAAACAGACTTCCTTTGAACAGATTTCACACAAAATTCGATAGAAACCTGCAGATTTAATATAAAAACTGTATACCAAAACCCAACCATCTAGCTCAAATTGTTTTTCAGTTATGTTTGTCACAGACGGACATTTATGAAAAATGCGTATTTTGAATTCAGAAATATCTAAAACGTTGAGATTCGTCAAATGTCTGTTTCGAATTTTTCGACGATAATAATACTTTTTTTATACTATTAATAAGAGAAAGTAAAAAATGCAACAAAATTCCAAAGAAAATAATAATAATAATAATAAAAAAATGCTAAAATTCTATTGAGTATTTGACGCGTGATAATAGGCTTCAAAATTAAACAATCATTCAACCAAAAACTAAATGCTGCTTCATTTTATAAAGGAACATTTAACAATATTTAATAACACTTCCCTTATCTAGTGTCGATAAAAAAACAAAAAAGATTATTTTGTTATCATAACTATTAAATGATAAAGGCCTTCGGAAACATTTCCTTTTTGAAAATAGCTCAGAAAAACAACATTTTTCAAAAATATTATACCTAAAAAATACTTGTACGCACGATTTAACAACGCAATAAAAGTTGAAATTATTCACGGTTAAGAGAGCTATACTTTGAAAAAAAGGGGGACATTTTATGAAATAGTTTAACGGAAAGATAAAAGAAAGTGTCCTAGACGCTTTCTAGGTTGTATTGTGTTGTAGCTTTAAACTATGTGTGATATATAACAACACATTTTTATGGGAGAAGTTATACAAGCAGGAAAATATGACGATAAAAAGCTGTGTTAAAGTTTAACTTTTAAAAATTAGAAAATAGAAAAATAAATTCAAATTTTAAAGAAATATCAATTTATTATCCCAATGCTGCTTTCTTTTGTTTTGTGTTAAACTTTTATAAGAGAAATTTTAAACATTTTCTTGTACCATGGCAACAATGTTATGCCACGTTCGCATGTCTTTTTTTTTCCCTTAATAATTAGAAGTAAATTTTTTAAAAAGATTCGTATACAAATTTCCCAGTAATGAAAGATTTTAAAATTAATTTAGAAGAATAATTTTTGCAGAAAGTGCAAACAATATTTTGGAAAGAATTTCAAAAAAAAAAAATATTGCAGAAATTATTATAAGTTTAAAAATAATTCTCTAAAATTCTTTGTTTGGAAGAAAAGCTTTAGAAAAGACGAAAAGGATGATTATTTTGTTGAATGATGTGTTTCACCTTAAAGATAATTTTAGTACAGATTTTAAAAATTGTTTTTACTTTTCTTATTAAAAATATGCATTGTTTTTGCGACTGCAACTCTATGAAAATTAGATACTAAAATAAAATGAGTGAAACTCTGTATTCATTGAATCAATTATTTCGTTTTTATGTCTATTAAGCATAATAACCAGAAAAATTTTAAGATAATTTTATTTCAAAAATGTCAGATTTGTTGTATGGATAACTTTTTGTGACTGACAGAAATCTGTTAATTGCTTTCAACAAACATAGTTACTCGGATAGATCAAACTTGTAAAATTTTAAAAGTTTATCAACCTCGAACAAATCTAGAACCAACAGTATATGGATGGAATTGGATCGCTCTACCTAAATCGTAGCATGCCCAACTAGTTTTCCCTTAACTGGGGAGTTACGGTGTCTCAGACCGCTAAGGATGAACTTTCGGACGCCCCTCTTCTCTTTTTGGAATAACCGTATAGCTTCTTGTTTCGTGATCTTCACTACACATGCATTTTTTCAACCGGTTTTAGTTGATTCTTTTAAAAATATTTCAGCTGTTTCTTTGCGCAACGTGTGTGAGACCGCACCTCTTTTTTAGTGCTCCAGTATTATTATTTCCAGGCTTAGAGTATGGCTCTAAAACTTGGTCCTTGAAAGATAATCCAATCTACCGATCCTCTTAAGAAGCAGAGCTCCAGAGATTTTAAAATGAAGCAGAAAGTTATTTTAGTATTAAGGATAATTGTGCAGAAAAAAAAATCGATGTAAGTTCGCATTCTAATGATTCTGATATATATATTCAAATATAATAATTTTTTTTTTCTGGTGGTAATATATTTTGGAAAATTTCTAAAATATATACCAATAGAAATATATACATAATTTAAAGGTTGAATTTAATACCTGTACTTTACCTGTAGGTTTAAAATGAATTCGAAAGCCGTACCACGAATGTTCGCAAGTTTGTGCTTAGAAATGATGCAGATAAAAAAAAGTCTCAATTTTACCCATTTTTATTTTTATTTTTTTCAATATTCTATATAATTGTTGAATTTTCCATTATATTGTTTTCTATACACCTTTGTAAAATGGAAAAATAAACATGAAGTAAAAAGTAATAAGTATTTTCAAGAATATTAATTATTATAACATGTAATTTGATTTATTATTTTATTTGAATATTATTTTAGAGAATGCCTTTTATGTCATCAGAATATAAAAATTACGAAGTATTTATATTTGGCGTGTATTTAGCATTTTTATTGAATTAATATTGTGATCTTTGGCGAGATTTTCGGCAATTAATAATACTCGAAAATCGAATTTGAGCTTAGTATTAGAAATTAGTATCAGTATCATCATAATAACAAAGAAAATAGTATCTTGCTTCTATAACATTAATAACATTGTATCAGTATCATCTTGCTAGTATAGCATCAGTAAAACTCGTAGAGAGAAAGTGAATTATTTTCTTGTTTGATTGTACAGCAGTTGCGAAACTAAACGGTTGAAATAAAAGGAAAATATCTTCCAGCATAGCATCACAAAATAAGGAAAAAATTTCACCAGGAAGAAAAGGCTGATTTTGTAACTTAACATTGAAGTGGGAACACACTCTGGTTTCATTTACTTCAACAAACATTCTACCTTTCCTCGTATATAACAAAGAAGATAATTTTTTTTTTCTTTCAGTAAAATCACAAAAGAAAAATGCATTTGCAGCGTCGAATGTTTAGCGCTATCTCTCCTTTTCAAAATATCTTTCCATTCAAATTCGCTTTAGGGCTTCGCTGTAAGAGGGTGAAAAATTTTGGAGACAACAGAACATTCTTGTGTGAAAGAGAAAAGGACTATTTGTCATATTGTTCGTAGTGCGGTACCCTGTCTTCTAGGCATAAGTGGGTTGTTTGATGGCAGAATGGATTGATGATAAATATAGCTGAAAAGGGAGTTTTCAACAAACAGCTAAAAATATGTTAAGTTTACTTGGAAAAGTCCTTGAATACATGGCAAGTCGGTTATTTGAAAAATTATCTGTCAAATAGAAGAGTTTTTATCTGTGTTTAATTGAGTTTATTTTAATAGTATGATATTCGATATATTTGGAAGAAATCAATGTTTGATGAAAAGTGGGTTTACATTCAGCTAGTTATAAGACAGTCACTGAGCAGCGCATGCGTAGAAAGAATGAAAACTAATGTCCGATCCATTACAATTATTTGTCAAAACTGGACAGCAACATGCCACTGCATTGCATTTTTTCACATTTTTTTTGCCTTACTGCGCATGCGTTTCTAGTATTTGAAGGGGTGTTTTTTTTTGGCGTGAAAAAATTTATTACTTATCATAGATTAATTCCGACATTTTTTGCTCTTTGTTTTTTTCTGATGCAAGGTCTTTTTTGCCATTTTAGTTGTCATTTTTCTATTGTTTTCCAAATTTAGGTATGTTGACCTTTTTTATTTTTTTCATTCTACCAATTTTTTGTGTAAATATCCATTATTTTAATAAACGCAATTAAAAAGAAAAATTCTGGGACTCCAAAACGGCAATTTATAGCCAAGCATAGAATACCTGAATCCATCTTATTAAATTGTGGCAAACTTAAATCAGTCCCTTTCTGCGCATTTGTTGTCTTACTGGCCGTCTAATAACTGGCCGAGCGTAAACCCACTTTTACTTATTAAATGTATCTACCTATATCGTATTACCATTTAATATACTCTGTTTGCTGGTTTTCGAATCTGTCTTTCTTTTGGCGACTTGGTTCCTTTTGTACTTTTTTGACTGATGAGATGTTTCACTTTATCTTGCTTTCCCGTTTGCTTCAATGGTTCAGGTACATAGACCATCATAGTGTGCAAGATAGAAAATTTGAAAATTTGAATAACCATAGGGCACACACTAGATAAGATTAGTCAATCAATTACAATTGAAATCAACAAATTAAGTACAATGGAAATTTGTGTGAGGACCAATGTAAGTTAAGAGACAACTGAAAGCCTTTCTTGTTGGAATTTGTGTGAACAAAATGTAAAGCAATACTTGGGATATTCAGTGTATAAGCAATTTGAATAACTATAGGGTACACACTCTTCAACATTCTTCAATGTTTCATATCAGAGAATGAAGAATGAAATCAGCAAATTAATTACAATGGAAATTTCGTAATAATCAATTTAAGTTAAGAACTAAATGAAAGCCTTTCTTGTTGAAATTTGTGTGGACAAAATGTAAAGATGAAATGGTAGAAATATCTCCCCCAACTCTAACTAAATTGCTTTTCTTTCTAGATCGGAGAATGGAAGGGGGGGGGCTGCTTGTAAGGTCGCTGTTTCGAATCTCAAGGGTCTGAAGTTCGAGACCCGATGCCACAAAAGAAGCACCGTGTAAGTCGATCTAATGCACGTTAAATCCAACGGGGTTAAGCGTTCTCCAGCTGATGTGATGTGGAAGTTTGGAGAGGTGGGTGCCAGATCAGGTATCGTCCTCATCACCTGACCGTGGTTCAAAATAGCTAGGTCCATCCCAAAATACCCCTAGCGTTGCTTTAAAATGAGACGCCAATACACTGTACTGAATTGAAACCTAAGGTGGGGAGGGAATATTTGGACTTTCAAGCCAGTTGCAAATTCTAGTGAGAGCAATTCTTTGAGGAGAATTAATCCAATCACCTATTTTTATACTAAGAGAAGTTTATGAATTCCATCTTTTGGAACTTAAGTATTGCCTACTATATGACAGTTTTCATTTCCAATGCTATTAAATTTTATAAAATGTTGCAATTCTGTTAATAAAAATTATGAAGTATAAAAAATGAAAAATAATTTAAATAACGTTACAAAATTAACTTAGAGACAACAGTTAATTATTTATATGGTGGTCATAAAAGATATTTAAGCATTTAACGGCTTCATATTTCTGTTTTAAAAAGTCCGTGTTTTTTTTAAACCTATTTTCAAATTAATTCAGATGACAAATTGATGTAAATAAGGCATATAAAATGTATGTATTAATGCATAAGTATAAATTTCATCTATTTATTTTCCGCTTGCATTTACAAATGTAATTATAAATGCCGGCATAATTCGAAAAACCTTTCTTTTTAAAAAAAATCAAATAAATCTGAAACTAGAATTCTTCAAAATTGCATGATCGTATTTCTAAATGATTGCTTTTAATTTGTTGTGTTATTCACTACGTATGAGAAAATAACAGTAAGGTATATTTGTGTAATTAGACAATATACAAAATATAAAATAATTTAAAATATATAACATTTTATATAAGTAGACTTAAAAAACAATAATTAGACAATTCGTGTGTGAACAGACAGCATCGGAAATATGAAACAACTTAATGTAAATAATAACAATTTATTTAAGTAACCAAAGACAATAAAGTGCCGGTTTTTTAGTTCTTTTTACAAGGGTCTGCATGTTCTGTAAGTCACGGGGTGTCCGAGCGTTATAACATTCGACTACAAAAAAGATCCCCGCAATTGAATTTACGTGTTGCAACGCAACATGTTACGTTTTAAGTTTTATTCTGTGTGGGAAAAAGACTGATTACGATTTGTCCATATTTTTCAAGTTTAGTTTAGTTATATTAACGTCCAGTTTTCAAGCAACGCTAGGGCTATTTTGGGTGGAACCTCGCAATTTTAAACCACGAGCAGACTACGAGGACGACACGTGATCTGGCACCAATCCTCTCCAAACTTTCACATCACACCAGCAGGAGGACGTTTGGTCCTGGCGGATTTCACGTGCAACAGACCCGCTTACACGACGGCTCTTCGGTGGAATCGAACCCGAAACCCTCCACTTCTGAGGCCGAGTTCTTACTACCAGTCCATCGACTTTTAGGAGTTGCGATGCAACCTGTTACATTTTGTATTTTATTCTATGTGGGAAAAAGACTGAACATGGTTTTTTGATATTTTTCGATCTATTGAGTTTCAAACTTTAATGCATGCCTACAACCAGTAACACAAAATGCTAGCACAATTTTATCCATCTACTTTTATGCATGTTTCTCTCTTCGTATTTATATATACACTCGAATATACAGATCAACAAATGATCAAAGAATTAAGAATTTTGATCCAAAATTTAATTTATGTTTAGAGTGTTTGAGTAAATGTTCAGAACTTCGTTTAAATTTTTAAGGATATAAATTATTGTATTCACATACATATGCTCAGAGAAAATTTATTTGAATCACTTTTCTTGAATATATATATATAAATTTTGTGTTATGATGATATATTAACCTTCAGCTTTCTAATTCAAAGCATTTTTATACTGTTTTGTTTAAAGATAGAAAATCATAATTCTAGAAAATATGTTAATCAACCTCTTTGAAGTCTAAAGCCAGAAGACTAGTCAAAATCTACGAGTCGAATTTTTTGAAGCTGCTTATAATGCTTTCACTTTGTGTACAAGAAAGTAAAGGGGAAAAAAAGAAAATATATCGATTTAAAATATCTAGAAGACGGTTTGCTCGATTTCAATGCGAATATTATATCGATTACATATGAATAATACCTACATAGGAACTGTTAAGTTAAATGAAAAAAGTCGTGAATGCCCTTAATTTAATGTGTTATTCGAAGCAATCTGCTATATTACAGTATTCATTTCATAGTTTATCTATCATTACTGATATTTTTGAACTTACACTCAGTTTTACATTGGTTAAATCGCGTGCGAGATGGCGCTATATTACATTGTTATCATGACAGCAGATAGATTAAGGCTCTAATTGTTAATTATAATAAAAAAAATGTGTGTGTGTGTAAAATAGTATTTTTTTTCAGTAAATACACTTATATACATATTTAAAAAGTAAATCTTTATCTAAATACAAAATTAGTTCAAAATCATTGAAACCGCTTTCGAGATATATGAAATACATATGTATATAATACAAGAACTGCTTGTTCAAAGTTATAAAATATCTGAATCGATCAATTTTTCCTCCTGATATTAAAGTGAAATGAATGATTCACAAATGCCATTTCCTTTTAAATCTTTGAATTCACTCCCTCTACTTTCCCATCGTTATATAAAATAAACTGAAACATCGGAAAATCACTTCACATTTTAAACCACCCCTTACATATCCACCCTCACCAACTTTCAAAATCCTCCCCATTCTAAGATCCATCCTTCCTTTCACGATCATCAAGACATCACTGCCCACTATTATCTTCTGCGAAACCCCCCAAATCGACACAATCCGGACAGAATAATCCTACCACCAAACGATATAAGACGGCAGAAGCCAACTCTCCCTCCATGACGTTCGATAATACCCTCCTTCTCAACAATCGTTAGGCCACCCCTGATCGGATATACGCTCTATCGCCTTCCAGCCCCTCTAACGATGTCGAGAGGCGCTTACGTCACTTGGGGGGCGCGATGACGTGCATGTTCATTCAGCGTAAATATTTGCTACAAGGATTGGGGGTGATGGGGGAGGTGGTATCGTCCACCGAACGTTCGGACACTCCTAGGTGGTCATCATATTTTGGTCTAGTTCTCTTCTTTGGGAATCAGTGATGCTTGAAAACAAAAATCCAGTCGGACAGCTACTACATTAGGGTGCTGTCAGAAGGAGAGACCACTGGCAGGGGTTTTGATTCCTTTTCTGCCACTACCTTCCTGTAGTTATCGTAAAGGAAACACTCGAGTCTAGTTGTGTGGTTGGCAGCTGATAAGTCATGGTGTTGACGAAGCGTGATGTGGTTATGTGCTCTTAATATAAAGAAATGAATTTCTTTCATTCGAAAACAACTATTGCAGAATTTAATTTTCATATAATGCGGTATGCAGCAAACATATTTGTAGAACCTATTACCTTATAAGGTGTTTGGTAAACTATTGATTCAAAATTGCAGATTTATATCACATTATTATTTCAAAATATTTCAGATATTTACAACTTTACAAAGATGCAAAGAATCACACAGCAAATAATAATCTTAAAAATTATTTAAAAATTTTAAATCGGAACACGTTTTTTTAAAAAAACATTTTTAAAAGCAATACTCATTACTTTTATATGGATATAAAGTGCGAAAGGTAGTATCAAATTTGAAATATTGTTACAAATATGTATTAATGTTTTCCTGCAATCCTCACAATCCTGAAACAATCAGACTATAGTTTTCCTGTTCAACTGCACTGTGAATATCTACATCTAGGAATATAGATATTCACAGATAAGTCTGTGTCACTGTCTTGACGATATGCTTGATGATTATTTGACGACCTACTCTGTTAATCAAAAAAATCTATGTAAATTTCTGAAAAAAAATATCGTAATATCTCTATGAAGAGCCGAGATCCGAGACCGTCTAGAAAATTAAGTGCGCTACCATATATATTATATATATGGAGTAGTTCACTCGAATATAAATTCGCGCTTTGTTGAGGATGGAGTCACTCTGCATACTTTTGCTGTGTTCTATCTGTTTGCGTTGCGAGTATTTACAAATTACTCTTTGAGTTCATTTTGCCTGTTTTCTGCATCTGCTCTTATATTTTTTATTTACTAGAATGTTGTAAACAGCCAAACTGATAGAAGCGTTTACTGCATAGAATTTTACAGCTATCTAAATTATGTGAGAATATTTGATTTGAGTAATCTTCATAAAATTAAATTATATCATTATGAATACAGAGTGGCCATAAAATAACTTCCCTTGTTTGGCGGCATCTGCAGCTAAAACGAATGAACGAAATAAAATCATATTTCATATACAGACTGTGGAAGGCATGGAAAATTAATGCCGTAAAAAAAATAGTACCAAAAGTTGACGATAGGGGAAATACTGGCGTTGTAAGAGTACATTTATGAATGAATTGATGAAACTCGCAGAAAAAAAAAATCCTTTATTCATCAAAATTTGGGTCTCCTGGACGCTGTGCAATATTTTCAATATGCTGACCTTCCTTTTGTACAACATATTGCAAACGATGTATGACGTTCTCCACAACTGCGTGTGAACTGTCAGTTTCAATGTTCATAACAGTCCGTCCCGTCTTACGGATTTCAAGTACCCCCACAGCCAAAGTCTCATGGGGTGAAGTTCGGGCAACGGTGTGGCCATTCAGTTTAAAATTATTGAATGATAACTCTCTAAGTATCGAAATACTGTCATAAAAGGATCGTTACTGAACAATGAATGTGTGTTCCCTCATCCCTTTCACTTTTGTAAGAAATTGGAAAATAAAATCTTGAAACTTTCTCCAGTTTCGACAGCTCGACACATTAAGCTATTTTCTGAAAATATCTAAACAATCAGAATGATTTTTTTTAAATTTAAGCATTATTAAAAAAATAAAAAATCATCTATCTATCCCTAGTAGCACACAAACACTGTACAATATTGTATGACATTAATTAATATTCGCAATATTGTATTATATTGAGGAATATTGATTAATATCATATAATATCACACAATATTGTACGATATTGTGCATCAGGCTGTGCTATCTGGTATTTTAGCAATATATAGCTCAAAAATTGCTTGGGATGTCTATATTAGTTGTCATTAATAGGATAGGCGATTAACTAGCCGCCGAAATGGACGGATTAAAATGTTGAAAATAAAATTTTCAAAATCCTAATAACTGTAATACAAATTTATTTAGCCCAGAATATACATGTTTATTAAAGCCATAGCACTGAATCCTGTTTTTTTTTAACTAGCAGTAAATATTTTTTCTCTTAAAAATTTTGAAACATTGTAGCAAAAATGATAAAATAAATATATAAAATAGAATAAATAAAAACTAATCTAAAATAATGTACTAAATAAGAAAAGAACTACATAAGTATGCTTTTACTAATTATTAAATAGCAAACACTTCATTTATTATGGAATTTGTGGTAAATATTGTTTATTTTGGCTTGCGAAACAAAGCAATCAAAGTTGTAGAATTTTATTAAAACTCAAAAGAAACAAAAGACAACAAGCACCAACAAAAGGTATTAAGAGTAACAGCCAAATATAAAAGACATTAGCATATGAAAAAGCTGTTTACAAAAGATTTACATATGCATGACAATGCTATTTTGGCAAAGCTTAAAAGCATTAAGAGCCTGTATAATTATCAGTTGATTCAATATAAGGCTCTGGGTTAATTACGTTAAACAGACTGCAAATTAATTTGACCCTTGAGATTGCTCTCAAAAGCTCAGAGTCAAAGAAAGGTAGTTGAAAAGAAACACATTTAAGTTGTCGAAAATTGCATTTGTTTATTCTGTTATGTTAATGAATATCAATTGACTTTTGACGAATTAAATTCTCAGACTTTTTGAAAACTCCATTCAGGAAATTCAATTCGTTTCTTCGTAGAAACAAATTTATTGACGAAGACGAAATATATGCAAATATATATTAGAATATTCATGAAGATGGTGGTTATGAAAGTATTTTTGTGAAAAATGATCTTGGAAGAAGAGAAAGGCATATTTAGTGAGACATTTTCTTTCGAAAAAAAGATTTTCAAGCAGTTTTATTTATATAATTTCAAATTTTAAAAAGTTTTACTATTTGGTGTGTTTGAGTTTTAAAAGTAGATACATGAATGTGTCTTTGAAAATGAGTCCATTTCTGTTATATTAACGTCCCGTTTTAAAACAACACTAGGGATATATTCAGAAGAACCTCGTAATTTTGTACAGAGATGACGAGATCAGATGACGAGGTCAACACCTGAGCTGGCACCCCCGCACTAAACTTCCAAACCACAACAGCGGGAGGACGTTTGGCCCCGACGGATTTAAAATGCATCAGACCCACTTACATGATGATTCTTCGGTAGAATCGGGTCTCGAGCCTGAAACCCTCAGGTTCCGAAGCCGTCATCTTACCACCAGGCCACCGCAGTCCATTTTTGAAAATGAAAATCTATTTTAACATTTTCAAAACTTAATTATTGGTAAAAGAATCAATTTATTAAATTTCATTTCATATAAGTGGTGCAAGAAGACATTGAATTTGAAAAAAATAATGATTTTAAGATTTAATAAAATTTATAATAGTGAAATATAAATTAAATATTCAATAACGCGACTGATTAAAAGAAAAGCTTTTAGGACATTAAATGGGTCTTTTAAAACAATTTTAATTTATTATCAGATAAATTATTAAAGAAGCCGCCAGCAAGTACTTTTATTTTAGGGGGGAGGAGAGGTTGTCGACTTTTCTTATCTTTTTTTTTAGTTCTTTTAAAAAGATTTTTTTAAAAATAATTGCAAAAGGGACCCATTTTGCAGCAATTTTTTTCATGTGAAACAGAAATAATTGTAATAAGAGTCTTAAGAATAATACGAAACGAATTCTCTGAGATTCTTAGTATGGATTTCAACTACTTTCTATAAATGGAATCTATCAATTTAAAAGAAGTAAATTCAGAAATGAATAATTGTCTACGAATACCCATTAGACATTGCCTTCAATTTTTAAAGTCACTAATGTCTTTTAAAAGGCGAGTAATAAAAATTGCTATGTATTTGGTGTTATTATGCAACAGTTAAACATTATAGACATGTTTTACTCGAAACAGACAGAACACATGAACGGCAGATCTCAACAAAAGAAAAGTTAACGGATCCGTATTCATCATGATCACCAGAGATCTTACGGCATCTTAAGTTTTACCGTTCATAACGTTACCTAAATGAAACAATTTACAATGGATATACAAAGGATATACAATTTACAATGGATATTTTTAAGCATCCAAAAAAAATGGATGTTTCAGAGTACACTTAAAGTAATGATAAATCGACACTAAACATGTAAATAAACATGATTTTCTCGAAACATGGGAATGCGATACGGAGAAAGCTAACAAACCAAGTTTAATGCCAAAAAGAGCAACAAAGTATTGCTTTTTCGCATAATTGCATTGTGACTTTATTTTTTAAACACGACTCGTTCATATGATTATTTTAACCCTTCCCCCAAGTATTACTTTGTTATTGTTTATCACTGTTTACTTTAGTCGCATTAATTCTATCAATATTGAAAGGGCCCGAATGCCCGTTCAACACAATTACAGTAAGCGCCGAAGACACTTGAATATCAATGCGGCATTTTTCTTCTTTTCATTAAGCGTGATTGATTAAATACTATAAGATGCCTATTTTGTTAGTAACGTTCACTCAGATGGATTTGAGGGACAACGAAATTTTCTGAAAATACTCAAAGCATACTCGGGCAACCATTTGTTTAGTATCCTCGAATTAAAAGGAGTATTCTTCTGAATATCAAACGTTTAAGAATACGAGCTGCTATTGCAGTTTTAAAAGGCTGGTAGGGAATGTTTCCTCCCTTTAAGAGAAAAACTCTTAAGCACCAGCATTCCGTAGTACTTGAATTCGAATGTTCTTAAGAATAGAGAGGAAACTATCCATTTTGAATCAATTCATAAAACATTTTGGGACTGATTTCGTAATTTTGAGCCATGCTCAGATGATGAGGATGATACTCGAGTTTGTGTCCTTTTTTTTTCTTCAGGTTTTTACTACACATTAATGGAAAGGCATTAATTCCCAACAGATTGAGAATGCTGCAGATATGCTTATATAGCGATTCTTCCTTGGAATTTGGTAGTGAAGTTGGAAACGTTCAACTTCAAAACCAAGATCTTATTACAGAGACCCCACAGATTAAGGGGATAGGAGCCCCAATGCATAAGAAAACATCGAATAAGTAAGATTTATATAGCTTTTCTGTAGAGCTAATTATGGTGTAGCGTTGAATTACCTCCAATTCGACAACAAAATGAAAATAATAACGTGTGACTAGTGTTGTTCCTTAGGACTCTACTCTCAATCCTCGTATCGATGCCATAATTACAATTATTCAAATAATATCAGATACCTACCAGGATTGGAATAATTATGCTACATTTGATATTCTAGGAGGCCAAACTTGATTTCGTTTCACATGCTCATATAAATGTCAGACAATTCGCACACATTTATTTTCAAAACAAATCAGATACAGTATTCTTAATATTTCATATCTAATTGAGTCCACCTAAAGTATAATTGTGGATTCAAAATATGAAGATGAAGAATATAAGCTCTTAAAGAATGAACAGTCGACCGTACCTGCCCTTATCAGGGCTGAGTGGAAAAGTCACTATCATTCAATCATCAGAGGCTTTGCGGAGACTGACCGGCTGAAAGAGATTAAGCCGTGCCAATAATAATTATTAAGAAACACGTAATTGAAAAAAGGGCATTTTTTAAATATTTTTTCATCCTTTCTCCATATTTTTCTTCCTTTTCCCTGGTAATATTGCTATTTATATATGAATGAGCGTGTGTGTGTGCCTGCGTGTGTGTGTGTGTGTGCGTATGTGTGTTAAGCGAAAAGATGAATGAATGAGTCATACTACGTCACTAAATAATAATCCCCATACAGATAGAAAGAAAACAAAGGCACCAACTATATCCAAGCTTAAATCGCTACATTCAACTGGGTTTTTAAATAAATTAACTATCAGATCTCGGAGATATAGGACCACAGAGTCCAGGTGCTCCTTCCAAAACATTCATCACTGGCGCTTAAAGCCTTATTTATCAGATAGTAAAACTATCAAATAAGAATAATTGTGCGTTTATAATAATTATATATTATTATTTATAACGATACAAAATATATATGGAAATCCCAAATATAGTTAAACATATACAAACCCAACCATAGTCAATTAATATGGGAAACATGACAGTTTATTCACAGTAGTGCACTCAGGAATGCGATTCATGGCATTATTTTCATTTATGACTTTGTTTATGTAACTGTTCTTAGGATATCTACCATAAAATATACCAACGGTGTTGCATAACGGAGAAGTTATGGTGAATTTTCATCTACCTGTTAATCATTTCAACACTTGATTCATAAAAGCGGGAAATCGGTCCGGAGTTGTATTTATTATTACTTATTATTTGAATCATTATTAAACCAAATGCACAATTATCTAATATATTACTCAAATAATTTGGAATTTAATTCATCATATTATAATTATTACAATATAAATATTACAATCTGATAATAAACATTAAAAATTGGCTCTTTGGTGGAAGAAATATATATAAGAACTTATTGTTACTACTTAATGTCTGGCACATTAGTCTAAGAAATTGTTGTTAGAATAATTTAATTTTATATATTACTACAAAATACTTCTACTGTAATTTTGGGCAATCGAATCTTCTACTGTACTTCTTTTGGATACTTCTACTGTACTTCTTTTGGAT
>JAPMOR010097645.1:0-10064 GCA_026543865.1 Argiope aurantia | reverse complement strand
ACATTGATCTGAATCAAATTAATAATCAAGTGTTATAAAGAGCTGTACGTCCTTCAATCCGTATTTTTGCATGAAGACTAGAACTGCATATCAGCAATTAATCATCGAACATTGCACTCTAAATTCTTTAAAATAATCTTTGTTTCCCCCCAATGATTGGTATTTCGTAAAAATTGTTCGGTAATGCCATGCAAATTAATACACAAGCTACGAAACACACAATTTCCATTTGTGGATCATTAAAATTAAAAATCTGAGCACTCGTGGCATCAAGGATCAGAATTTTTGGCGGATAACTGAAAAAGAAATTGCGCAGTCGTCAGCAGAAAAAAAAGGAACACCTTGATTTTAAAAGTGTTGGAAATGCTAAAAAAGTTTAATGGAAAGAAAAATTATTTATAATTAAAGAACTAAACACATATTAAAGATAAATCTGAATTATGTTGTTTATTCTTCTGAAATTCTTGTTAATAAAAACGCAAAAAAATCTTATTTTATTATTAACAAACTGAGATTTACTTCATATGCGGTCCCCGGTTTACTAGCTCTTTCAGGGCGGAGTTTTCAACAAACAAAATTAATTTTATCTTAAGTACTATTGTGAATTTCGAAACATTATTTTGTACAATGCATAAAAAGATCTGATGAATCAAATTATTGAAAAATCTCGATTTTCTTAAAGGAAATATTTTGAAATAGCAGTTAATTAACTATAAAAATTAACTCAGTTAATTAGTTTCTCCATTTCAATATTCCTCTATCTTTAAATCATTTCCAAAGACACAATTTTATAAAGAACAGAAAAGTTACAGAAGTGTTCCCTTTTTTTGTTGTTGATGATGACTGTACCTTCATTAGAAAGAAATTAAGAAGAATTTTGGAGAGACCTCTCCACTAAATTATTATTTTACAGAGGAATTTCAATCTTAATTGTCATGGTAAATCATGAATACAAACTGCACAAATATTACAACTATTTTTGAATGAATAAAACTGTAGATTTTTATTGTTACTGTCTCTGAGGAATTTGTTAAAAACTACATTTATTAATTTAATTTGGTAATGCGTAACTTACCATATGAAAAACCAGGAAAGTAGTTAATCTGCCAATTTTGTGATTAAAATGCACATTGAGATAATCTCCAGTTCTTACACGAATTTTAAATAATAAAGAATACAACAGCAGTTAGAAAAAAAAAGACTTAAGATTCATCTTCCGCAAAGTTGAAGGTAGATATATAATAAGTACTTTAAGAATATAGCAATTTATAAAAAAAATTCAATCTGGATTCTGTAGCAAAAATTACAGTTAAAATTAATAGAACCCGTTTAACACGTTTTCTGCCATAATTGATGCACAAGATTCGGCTTACTATCTTATAAGATATTTACTTACTTGCTCTGTTTTAATTGTATTAGAGAATGGAATATCTGATTAAATAGTATGCATGAATTACAGGCGATTCACGTGTTAAACAAGATGTTGAAATAAAGAGATATAAAATGACTATAGGATGGTTCTACACGCATCAAGTTTAGTTCAGTTATTAACGTCCCGTTTTAAAGCAACACTAAGGCTATTTTGGAACGGACCTCACAATTCTGAACCGCTGTCAGTTGACGAAGACGGCACCTGAGATTGCATCCCCTCTCCAAACTTCCACACCACACCAGAGGGAGGACGTTTGGCTCGGACATTTAATTTGCACCAGACCAGCTTACACGACGGTTCTTCGGTGGAATCGGGTCTCGAACTTGAAACTCTCCTGTTCCGAAGCCAAGACCTTACCATCAAGCCACCGCGGCTTAACTCTACTCGCATCAAATTTAACATTGACAGAGAAAATTTGCAATCATTCGAATGTGAATGACATGGTTGTGAACATGTTAAGAAATATTTGCTTTCGATTTATAGTAGAGGAAAAGTCATGTCATATAGATTATTGTACAAAAGTATAGTACAAATGGAGGTTCCGATAACTAGTCATGTCTCAACATTTTTTTGATTCGAAGGGACGATTACATCCTTTTGGAGTCAGTTCGTAATTCCTGAATCTTCAATGTGTTTGTAAAGTCATAAGTCACTGAATTCACTGAAACAAGAGATCGATAAAAATAATGTTTACATAAATGGTGGCTACGATTGAGGAAAATGTTTCACAATATTAGTCAAGATATGTGACATAATTGAAAACCCACGAATGAAAATAAGCTAGATAATTCGAAATTTTACTCTTAAAATTTAGTCATCACCACAAGACAGATATAATTAAAAAACTATTTTGAGTTAACTTTCATTGGTCATATTCCATTTTAGCTTATTCTATTTACATGTATATATTAGATTATTAAATCACTGCTGTTACAGCTGAGAAGAAAGTTTCACTTCAAAAGTGAAACGATATAGAAATCTAACGGACTTAGCATTGACCCTTACAATACTAAGACGGCTTATCCGGCCGTAGGAATTCTTTACTGGCAGGGCGATCTCTGTTTTAAGTGAAGGGTACAGGATGCAAAGCGACAAGATTCCTTTCTGACAGCTCGTTTTACATCTTACACCTCTGGTGTGAAACAGAAAGTAGTCCTCCAGTAATGAATTGACACAGACGGTTGGGCCGGCTCAATAACGGAAGGGTTACATCAAGTTTAGATATTTTGTTTTAAATCTCAGATTTAGCAAGAAATGAAAAAACAAGCACGAAGAAATGAAATATTTTAAGCCAAACTGTCGACATTTATATTCAATCTCATCATCTTCTATTTTGCAGAAATGTACTATACCACTCAATCACAGCGATTGCGGCTAAGGAAACAGGTTTTCGAACAAAATTTGGAAGATAAGTCGAAAAAGTACTAAAATAGGTCACATAATTTGTATTTTTAATCTCAGATTTAGCCAGAATTTGGAAAAAAAGCACCAAGAAATAGATCATTTTTAGTCAATTTTTCTATATTTATATCCAATCTCAACATCTTGTATTTCGCAGATGTTTATTATACCACTCAATCACTGCGATTACGGCCAAGAAAACAGAATTTGGCACAATATTTGGAAGATAAGTCGAAATTCCTGGCATGAGTACCAAAATAAGTCATATAATGTATATCTTTTATCTGAGATTTAGCCAGAAATATGAAACAAGCACAAAGAAAGAAGTATCTTTTTATTGAATTTGTCTATATTTTGTATCCGCTCCCTTTATTTTGTTGATATATATTATACCACTCAGTTACTGCGGTTACAGCTAAAAATACTTCTGATACAATGTTTGGAAGATAAGTCGAAGCTACTGGCATGAGTACCGAAACAGGTCACATAATTTAAATTTTTAAATCTCAGATTTATCCAAAATATTTTAAAATGCATACATGTACTTTTAAAGTAAATAAACTACATCATATTTTAAAGCTACATTCCTAAGTTGAAGAACACCATAAACACCCACATTGACAGTAACTTCCATCTAAAGTTATCATGTGCCCATGCAACTTATTTTTGCACCAAAACTTCAGAGGCTTATGGAAAATGCATCTGCAGCTAAGCTGGTACCAAGGCAATAAAACAAATATAAAAATAGAGTGAAAAAAAAAGAAAGTATTCAAATAACATCAAAACTAAAAATGAAAAAAAATAATCTTCTACGAAACAATACGATGTCAGAATGAAACATATTCTCAAATTGCATTTTTTCTTACCAGTTTTTCTTTTAAATTTTTTATCCAATACATGAAAAAAAAGAAGAAAAAAAGCGGGTTGGCACCGAAGCATACGTAGTATTTGTCGAAAAATGTTATTTTTGTATGTTATTTCGGGATTCTTATTTCCAGAATGCAGTTTTAAACTAAAAAAAAATATGGCAACGGAATTATTTTCTCCGCGCTAAGGAATAACACTTGCCCGATAGACACATATATCAAACAAAGTAAAAGTAGTTTTTGCCAAAGAGATAGAATTCTAAAACTCGAAATAAGAATGCAGTCTGTGGTGGATATGAGTTTTCTTCTTTTCTATTTATGGCTGCAAGGCATATAAATCTTATTTCTGATTGTGATATTTCTTGTGTTTCTTGATAAACTATTGTTTCAATACAATGAGATTGCTGCGAAA
This sequence comes from Argiope aurantia, assembly GCA_026543865.1. Classification (NCBI taxonomy): domain Eukaryota; kingdom Metazoa; phylum Arthropoda; class Arachnida; order Araneae; family Araneidae; genus Argiope; species Argiope aurantia. Next base: position 5,953 of record JAPMOR010097645.1, on the reverse strand, counting down.
AGTATATGAATAATGATAACACGAAGATATGTAAATTTAGTATTATGTACTTAAGTTAATTCTGGAGACAACATCTTCTTGTTTTATATGTGATATAAAAGACATTGTGATATTATTTTTTCTTTCTTAACGAAATTCTGAACGGATTCCAAAAAGGTTCTAGCATCCTTTTCATCATTTCACGTCATAACAGAACAGAAAAAAAAAAAAAAAGGAAGAGGGGGAAATAGTTTTAGAAAGGAAAATGGGAAAATGTAGAATTTTATTGAAAAAAAAAAGTTGAGGACCACTCTCTTAAAATATCAAACATTCTTTACTTCTATATATTATATTTGCATATAATTCCCTTTTAATTCTTTCTATATTATACTGTATCTACTGTTAGTGATCAGGATAGCCTGATTGTTAGGGCGTTGAACTCGCATCCCTTAGGTAGTGAGTTCAAAGTCTGCTGATCGAAGACTCTCAGTGTTTAATGTGGCTGGTGCACACATATATATATATATATATATATAGTGGTCAAAACTTCTCCGAGGAGAGACAATGCCACTGGGAATACTGTTTCAGAGTTGATTGTTCTCAGATACAGGTCTAAATTAAGATCTGTCTAAGAGTGAATGAATCTGTGAAAGAGTAGTTAAATTTAGTTTCAGATTCAATGACATATCAGAACATCATGCGTGTCTTTGCCCAAACAAATGCATGACGTACAATGCAGCCAAATGGTTAAACGGAAGTTTGGCATAGATCTGCAATAACTTCTAAAAAATAGGACATAATAGGTTGGTAGGGCTTGGGTTCGAATCTCTTGGGAAGTGATATCGAACCCCAACGGCAGAAGACTCTCCTTGCACAAGATAACAAGATAAGTCTGTCATGGTCACAAAGCCCTCCATGCCGTGAGTAATACCACTAGGGGTACTGTTTCAGAATTGATCGTTCTCAGATACAGGTCTAAATTGAGATCTGTGGAGGAGTGATTGAAGCGTATGAATGAAGTCCGCCCCGTAAAAATGGTTGTAGTATATGAATAGCTAAGTCGTGCTCTTGACCCTAGATGGCGCTAAGGAAAAAACAAGAGACGCTAATTCTGGGCTTAAAATTGCTGATGTTGTTGGCGGGCTTGTCTATGACATGTGCAATAAGAAGCAACAACTATCAACTGTGGAAGCATCTCAGAAAATAAGACGATAACTTGCTCTAGCTGTAACCATTTTTTTGCTCCCTGGTGGATTCAATACTTTAGTTAAGTTTCGTTAACTCCCCGTTTTAAAGCAACAGTAGAGATATGTTGGAATGGGCCACGTAATTTTGAAACGCAGTTAGATAACGAGAACGATACCTGAGCTGGCAACACCCTTTCCACACCACACCATGCCATACTACACCAGCCAAAGGACGTTTGGCGCGGAAGGATTTAACGTGCACCAGACCTGCTTACACGACGGTTCTTCGGTGGAATCTAGTCACGTATCTGAAACCCTTCGGTTTCGAAGCCGAGATCTTACCACAGGCCACCTCTTCCCGGTGGATTCAGTACTGACGGTGTTGCTCTTTGGACACACTCCCAATGTTGGATATCACTTACTGCATCAGGAAACGCTCATAATGAGTGATATTTTGTATTGACCCCAGATTTCGTCAGTCCCTTTCATGGAGATTCAGTCAGTTAATTTATTCCTATTACTAAGGCATGGAAGGGTAATATTTCGCAATTATAACCCCTTCCCATACAATAGTATCTCCTTTATCAGATAGATGAATGTCATCTTATAAATCTAATTTTTTTTTACGGCTGGGTAAAGCAACTCTATATAATTATTAGCCAATTCATATATAACATTATTTTGGTTGAAGCAGAGTGCAGGTTTGAAGACAGAGACGAGACGTTGCATTTTTAATTATCTTTAATATCCATCTTGGGAAAGCAATTTATTTACAAGCAGACACATCCGGCACAAAAGCAGAAGTAAGAAAGAAACGCGAAACAAATGATCACTAGACTTATATAGCACTGGATTTCCGGCCACGCTCCAATTCAATACACGTGGTGACCTTTGACACCTTTTCAAGGGCAGAGAAAGGATCATTTTCATTTGAGACGTAGTACTGATGGCGCATTAGTTTTACAGAGGAATTAATTAAACAGAGTTTTACAGAGGAATTAATTAGGAAAGTGGAATTGGATTTCGAAATAATAGAATATTTTAGAATGAAGTTACTATGCGCTAAATTAAGATAAAATCTTGGAAATTAATTAAATTGAAATTAGAATTAAAATATCATTATATATATAAGATGCCTATTTCGGATACAGGATAGCTGAATTTTCGATATTTAAATGTAATATTTTTAACATCACAATACATTTTCAAAAAATATAAAATTCACGTCAGTATATTTATAAGTTGAGGTACAATTTACATTCATATATAGACTGAAATAATGAGAACGGTCTCAAATTATGAGGTTCTAAACTCATAATCTCCTTATCAGGATTATCTAATTAGGAGGTTAAATGAATCTATTAGTTCATGGATGTAGGTACATTTTCCAATAATTCAGATTGGTAAATATTCCAAACTCCAAACCTCCTAATTAGGTTCATATAATTAGGAAATAAAAATGATTTCGTTGGTATATAGATTGAAATAACAATAAATGCCCTAAACCGAGGTCTAAACATCCTATTGTGTACAATTAATTAGGATTTAAAATAAATTCCCTGGTGCATGAGCTGAAATAGTGATACATACTCCAATAGTATATCTACATTCCTAGCCTATTATTTAAAGGCATCTAATTAGGAGGTTAAAGGAATTCATAGGAATAAAATTTGAAATAATGTTAAATGTCTCAAAAATGGAGCTCTAAGTTTCTAACCTCCTAATTGTGTTCATTTAATTTTGAAGTAAATGAATTCGTAATCTTGTGGGTTGGATTAATGATAAATACCCCCAGTGATAAATATAGGATCTATGTTCGAACCCTTTAATTAGGTCCGCCTAATTAGGATTTGAATCCTAATTAGCTCCGCCTAATTAGGATTCAAAATGAATTCATTGGTATCTATGTTGAAATGATTTTTCCAAATATGGGGAGACTAAGATCTAAATTTATTAATTATGTTAAAATCAATTATTATTAATTAGAAATTGTGTAAGTCAGTATTTAATAATTTCAGGTGAACTAACAGATTATGAGAATTACATAAAAAAGAAGGAAATTTTAAGTTGAAAATTTAAAAGGTTTACTATGAATATAAATCTATACATAAATTCGCGAAGTCCTATTTAGTTACTGTTATTATTAACCAGTTGTAGCTGAAATATATATGGTCCTTCTTTTAATGAGCAATTCAGCAACAAAAGAGCAGGCTACAGTCTTTAAAATCATAATCATAAAAATCATATCTATAAAGGATATTGATTCAGATTTCATGCATTTCCGCCATAATTATTCGCTCAATATTCAGAATTATCAGCTGGCAACATTAAATTTCATCAATTTACTACACTCCTTTTATCAAACTATTTTGGGCTAACTAAACAATCATTATAGCTTTAATTTTTTTTCAGAGTTAGAAGGAAAGATAAGGATATGCCAAGAACAATGGCAGGATCTTTGATATGGTAATGGACTTATCTATTTTACCATATCAAAGATCCTGCCATTGTTCTTGGCATATCCTTATCATTTCCACTGGCTTTGAAAAACTTTTAAGCTGTAATTTTTGTTTAGTTAACTTATATTTTTATAGATAAAAGTAATAGCTTATATTTTTAAAGATAAAAGTATCTTGGAAATTTTTGAAATTTGCACTTAAAAAGAAACAAAGTTTCCAGATGATAAAAGATAAATGTATTTTTTTCAGTCATAATAGTCACCCTTAAAAAAATTAATTTATTTATAAAAATATTTTTATGGTATATAATCTTCTAAATAGGTTCTAATATTTTCTAATAATACAGATGTATGTGTTTTTGTATTCTACTGATCAGATTATTTAACTCAGAGCAACGAAACAGTGCAAACACTTTGGAGGGAAGGATTAGTTTAGTTATATTAACATCATCCCATTTTAAAGTAACACTAGGGCTATTTTCAACGGCGGTCAGATGATGAAGACGACACCTGTGCTGGTACCCAATCTCCAAACATCCACACCACACCACAGCACAGAATTTTTTGCATCAGACCTGCTTACACGATTGTTCGTCACTGGAATCGGATCTCGAACCTGAAGCCCTCCTGTGCCAAGACCTAGACCTTTCTACCAGGCCACCGTGGCCTCATTTTGGAGGGAGAGAATATACAACTCAAAGCGATTTTTCTCTGACATTTTATATCGCATTTTTTAAAATTACCGATTAATCGTTTGAGTACACATTTATTTGAGTTTCTTTTTGCACTTGGAGCATATTTAATTTTGTGGTCAAGTAAGAGCAATAGATTTTATGCAAGAATTAACTTATTTCGTATTATTCATTGCATATATTCCTACATAATATTGAAATAACTTTAGGCAATAGTATTACGAAATGCTTTTAAAAAATAAACTCTGGTGACAATAAAGAGCAAATTTTTTTATAATTTTGAAGCGTGTGATACTTTTCAAAACAGGTTGGTAAACGCAGTGGTACTTTGCATTCTTTGCACTGCCAAATAGTATCCTTAATAATTTGGTTAAGCTAATTTCCAAAGATTTGTTAAGAAGGTAAATTAGCTAACTATCGTCTCAGTTTCAATAATGCATCTGAACATCATGTGCGTCTTTGCCCAAACAAATGCATGACGTACAATGTAACCAAATGGTTAAATAGAAGTTTGACATATATATGCAATAACTTCGAAAAATAGGTCGGAATAACTGGGTTGGTAGGGCTTGGACTCGAATCCCTTGAGAAGTGAGTTCGAATCCCGCCTGTGGAAGACTCTCCGTGTACAATTTGACTGGTGAACGTATAAATATGTTGTGGTCACAAAGTCCTCCAAGTCGAGACAATACACCTGGGGATACCGGTCAGAGGTGATCGTTCTCTGATTCAGTTGTAAATTACGATCTGTGGATGAGTGAATGATATATATGAATGACGTCAGCCCTGTAAATAGGGTTGTGACGCATGAGTAGTTAAGTCGTACTATTGGCCCTAGATGACGCTACTGAAACAGGATGCACGAAAAATCTCGACTTAAAATAGCTGACATTGTCAGTGGGTTCGTCTATGACATGTGCTGTAAGAAACAACAACTTAACTTCTAAAATTAATGGGGTTCAAAAATAACTTTTATATCATTTTAAAATTTGAAAAAAAAATATATTGAATGATACCAGTTATTTTCGTATATATTTTCTATTTTTGTTTAATTTAAAAAAACATGTTACTCTGTTTTAAAATAGATTATTTTATTTTTGAAGTGAAACTCAATTCATTTTCATTATTGCTATAAATTTACAACCGTGCTTTTTACCTTTGATAATTATCAAAATATGAAAAATCGGCTTTTCGATGTTTAGCAGGTTTTAAAATATATTCTAATAGAATTTTCAAAATCAAGTGAAAGTGAAAAATTATATAAGTGCACTTTTTTATAATATACTGTTGTTCTTTTCTGTAATATAAACAGAAAATTAGGAAAATTTAATATTTCAAAAAATATTTCTTCAATTATACTAATTATTTGTAGTATATATTTTCTATTTTTGATAAATTAAAAAAATATATATGTTAGGCTGCTTTAAAACAGATTATTTTATTGTTGAAAGGAAACTCATAACATTTTCGTTATTGCTATTAATTTACATCATCCGTTTTTCCCCCATTGATAACTATCAAAATATGAAAAATTGGTTCTTCGATGTTTAGTACTTTACAATACATATATTTTAATAAAATTTTCAAAATAAACTAAAAGTGAAAAATTGTATAATTATATTTTTTATCATATACTG
>JAPMOR010097602.1:0-10707 GCA_026543865.1 Argiope aurantia | reverse complement strand
TTACTGCATACTTTAAATGCATTTTCCTCAAAATTGATTTTTACTTATTTTTTGTTGACTTCAAATCAAATAATTAAGCATACAATTATCATATTACTATGCAATTGGGTGGATTACTATTGCATAGGATTACTATTACTATTACTATTGCATATATCTCTATACTATTTTCTAGGGGATGTACTAAAAGAATTTAGATTGTGTGAATATTTTGTTTTAATTTGCAACCTATTGTTTGAATAATGACGTCATAAATTTACTAAAAATTTCATGATAAATCTTCGACTGGTTCTAAAATTTTTATTTATTATTACTACCATGCGCTTGTAGTTCATTCCGTAGAGAAAACTATGTAGTTTAGTTTGGTATAAGTTAAGTTAGGATGAAAGTAATAGTTTTTGATATAGCCAATTTGAAGTTTTTTAAGAATTTGCTTAAATTCATGTTATTAAATATCAATTTTCAAAAATTTTTAATGTTTATTTCAAACATCGACATTTTATTGCTAATCTTTAATAGTCTTAAACCCATAAATATAGTTAAAGTATGTCTACACCATGTTTTTCTAAAGAAGAACTCCCAATTTGTACGGATACCTTAAGAGATAATAAATTTCAAGAGCTAAAAATTTAACTTTCAGTATAACAAAAGAAAAAAGAAAATGAAAAGAAAAACAAAAGATAAAAAGTTAAATTTCTATTCCCATTTGCTGCCTTATAACTCAAACTTTTCCCACACTTCAGCGAATCAACTCCTCTGGTATTTTATCGTCTGCAGAAATCAAAGTAAAAAAAGAAAATAAAATAGAAATAAAAACAAATCTGTATTCTTCCACAAAAGTATTTTTTTTTTATTTCTTTTCATTTTTTGTATACCACGAATGAATCATTTACCTGTATTTATCCCAGGAGTGACACTTTTCTCAAACTTTTCGCTTTGATAGCAGATTGAAAACGCTATTCTTTTGAAGCCACCAAAAAAGATCGATGCCATGAATTGGCGCCAACAAAAGTTCCACTCGACAGCAGAAATGACGGGCACTTGTCCTTAATGCACACTTCATCACAGCTTTAACCCACTTTATAACAAAATGCATGCGATAAGAATGATTTGAAATCGATATTTATCGATCGATCGGTTTGTGTCCTACATAGTGATATTTGTTCTGAGGCTATTTGAATTATGATGACGTATAACAATGATCTAACATAGGAAGTTATTATTAAACATGAAAGATAGTAGTGTCCAAAATATGAGATTTCTGAAATATTATTGATATATCCTTGAATAAAATCATCATCGATTTATGTGATGATGAAAGAGATATCGAGAGGATATAAAATCAAAATTTATGTTACATTTATGACTTGCAGCCTTTGACGACCAGCTCGGTCAGAAAGGTTGTACATGTTTTCGGTAATATTGATTATATTTAATTTCAACTAAATCTCTTATGATTTGATCTCGATTTAATAAAACCACCTGGAGTAGTCTCCCTTAAACTTTCTCGCATACTCTCTAATGAACGTGTCGTGCCAGAGAGTGCCTTACATGGCACTGCCGTACAATAGTTGCGAAATATTAACTTTTGGCGTGAATTAAACATTTTTACTGAATCTATCGTGTCATCTTTGGCGAGCTTTATTGGCAATTAATCCCTGGCATGCGTTTAATAGTGTCCGATAATCAAGTTTGTGTTTTAGAAACATTTTTCTCAACCGATTGAATCAAAAATTTCACACAAAACTGCACTTGAAGTCGTAATACTCCATACCAAATTTAATATATTTAAATCATTGCATTTTTAATTATCACTTTCACAGGTTTCTAAAACCATAGACTGACAGATTGTCAACTTTTTTTTGGATTTGGTTCAACGTTTGAAAGGTGTCTATACTATAAATGTTAATTCTGTGTATCGGATTTCATTCATTTAGTTTTATAATTATCGTTTTAAATTATATTCGGACAGTTGGACAGACAGCCTTCCTCTGAATAGAATTTGCTAAAAACTTGATAGAAACATATAAATTTGGTATAAAGGCGTATACCAAATTTGATCTGCCTAGATCAGCGTCTTTGTGTTATCGTTGTCACAGATAGACGGGCATTTTCCAAAAATGTGTAAAATTAGGAAGGTCTGTTGTTGTTGTTTCTTATGGCACTTGCCATGGACAAGCCTGCTGTTACGAAGGCAGCGATTTTAAGCCGGGGGGGGGGGGGGGGTCTCTTGTTCTTTAGTAGCGCCAACTAGGGATAAGAGTACGACTTAGCTACTCACGCATCACAATTCCTTTTTACAGGGGGGCACATTCACACATCTCACAGATAGAACAACAATCATGCCTGAACCGGGACTCGAACCCAGGACGCCCAGATCACGGGGAAGACGCCCTACCCCTAGGCCAGGACGGTCTGAAAGGTGAAGATACATCAAAATCTTGAATTCGAATTTTTTGACGATTTCACTACTTTCCCTATTCTACGTATACGAGAAAGTAAATATAATATTAAGCACTAAATCGTGATAAACATAAAATCGTGTGTGTTTTTATTAATATATTTACATTGTTTTTATTCATTGTGTGCTTGAATTATCTGCACAGAGTTCAAACCCCGTGAAGTCAAAATATTATTAAAATCTAACTGTTCAGGTTATGCATCTTCTAAGTTTTTGAGGCTACATAATTTCATTGCCATAATCCTCATATGAACTACAGAAATGTTAATAGCACCGAAAAATTAAATAAAATTCTTCTTCCTTTTCTTTTAGTTTTGAATAAAATTCACATGATTAAATATTTAACGGAACAATGAACAAAATATGAGTATCATTGCAACAATTAAATGAAATGCTAAAAATTAAGCTCATTTTTTTTTTTTTTGTCGAAATTGAGGTAAAATTCTACGGTGACAAATTTGGTATTTAAAAACATAATTTCTTTAATTTTAAATTATTGTAAAAATTATTTTTGAACAATACTATTTTTCAAAATTACTGCTAAGAACTCGTTTAATTTTTAATTAACACTTCAATTAAATCGCTCCAATTTCCAATATAGTTCATTTGTACTAAATTTTTTAGCTGTAGGTCAAACAGTCTGGATCACAAAGTTCCTAGACGCATCCGCATATTTTCTTTTATTATCAACAGAGAAAAAATTCAAGCAGATAAAATATTAGATAAGGTAAAAATAGGAAGATATTAAAAATAAAGGAATGGTAAAATATTAAATCCCTTTTAATACGCCGTTCCTTACTACATCAAATTATGACTGCACAAATATTCAATATTGAGTCTTTTAGGATAGTAAAAAAATTGTATGAGTGAATATAAATACATTTCAAAATAATTTAATTATAATTTAAAGTCAAATGTAACGATAATCGGAATCCCATATAATTTCTTTTTTCGATTAAAAAAAGTAAAATGTGAGAATTTTCTTGAAAATTGTTCTAGTGTAGAAAAATCTAAAAAGTTTATTATAATAAAGAAATTAATTATAATTTCTATTTAAAGCAATAAAATTGTAAAATAATGCTATATACTCAAAAGTGATTATTGCTTTAAAACCTATTACTGGCTTATTGATTTATTATAATAGATAGTATAAAATTAATAGTATTAATATGCTAAATGTTCTGTTAAATTGATTTTACTTAAAGAACTATCAACTTCAATGCCATCAATTGTCACATAGAAAATAATGCGAAAAAAAATGTAAAATATTAATAATAATTCTAAAAGATTCAATCAGAGGGGAAAATTCAATAAAAATGTGACCAAATTCAGTAAAAAAAAATGTAGATTATTAATTTTACAAATATTTATCAGATAGATGACAAATATTTCTTATCTATCTGACACTCGAAATTCCAGTATTAAATTTTAAGCATTTTAAGATTTCTTAAACTAAAATAAGATACATTAAATATGAAATAATTTATGATTTCTAAAAAGGTCGCCAATTTTATGCAACAACTAGCTGATATATTAGGCGTTCCGTTATTTTGAATGTAAAATTACTTTTGTATAAAATAATATGATTTATAAAATCCTTTTGTTTTGCGAACTGATTTTAATTAAAATTAGAATGTCAATTAAACCAGGCTATGTTTAAAATTCCCCATTATCCAGCATTCACGGTAAATTATTAATATTAGTTATATAAATACTTTAAATTTTATTCACATACAGTGGCTCAAAAAATTGAGTTGATAAATCTGACTTTCAATATAAATAACAAATTACCAGGAAGGGCAAACAAGTTTTTGTTTTTACACATAACAAATGGTTTAATTTAGAGTAAAAATAAAGAAGAATCAACGAAAAACTTCTAAACTGAAAAATTTCGGAAGCATTTTAAATAAACATACGTAGAATTTTGCCTCAAAAAATTGAGAATACCCCAATGAAATTCTTTTAATATCTCGCATAAAAAGAAAGTGTCAGTATTTACTTGCATGTCTTTTGGCTTTTATAATGGCCTCTAGACGTTGTGGTACCGATTCGACCCATTTTTGGTGGTTTCTGAAGATATTTTAACCCATTCTTCTTGCACCACTTGTTTTAAAAGGGTTTTGTTTCTTATTTTTGTTTTTGGAGCACTGCTTCGAGTGTGTCCCTCAGATATTCAATGGTATTGATGTTGGGGTACTGTGGTGGTGTGTGTAACTATTGTTTACAATGACAAAGACATCATATTTTGACGTTACATGCATTCTGTTTGGGATCGTTGTCCTGCTGGAAAATGGAATTTCCATTTAAACCCAAATGTCTAGCACTTTCCTTTAGATTGCTGCGAAGTATATCCAAGTAAACCCTATCGTTTATAATGCCATCTATAAAAATTAAATTTTCTATCCTGGATGAAGCCGTATAACCCTAAATCATGATGGAGACACCATCATGTTTAACTATAGTATGTATATTTTTTGGATCCAAAGCAGTATTTGTCTTTCTCCATACAGAACGATGACTGTCAATGCCAAAAATATTGAGTTTTCTTTCATTACTAAATATAGTTTTCTTCCAAACGTTATTGGTCTTCAACTGATGAGTTTTTGCAAACTTCAAATGCTTTTTCTGAATTGCAAGCTGATGAACGGTTTCTCTCTAACAATGTGACTTTTATATCCAGCTTGTCTAATGGCATTTCGCACAGTTTCAGCACTTACACTTCTGCCTATGATTTGAAAAGTTTCTGCAACAAGTTGGATTAACCATATGGTCGCAGTCATCTAAAGGAAAGCGTTAAAATTTTGGATTTAAATGGAAATTCCATTTTCCAGCAGGACAACGAGCCCAAACAGAATGCACGCAACGTCAAAATATGGTGTCTTTTTCATTGTAAACAGCAGTTACACACACCACCACCGTAGCCCGACATCAATAACAGTGAATATTTGTGGACCACACTCGGAGCAGTGCTCTAAAAACAAAAAATTAGAAAAAAATCATTTAAAACAAATGTTGCAAGAAGAATGGGGTAAAATATCTTCAGATACCACCAAAAATGGGTCGAATTGGTGCCACGACGTTTAGAGGCCATTATAAAAGGCAAAAGACATGCAAGTATATTCTCAATTTTTTGAGGCAAAATTCTACATATGTTTATTTAAAATGCTTCCGAAATTTTTCAGTTTAGAAGTTTTTCGTTGATTTTTCTTTATTTTTACTCTAAATTGAACCATTTGTTATGTGTAAAAGCGAAACCTTGTTTGCACTTCTTAGTAATTTGTTATTTATATTGAAAGTCAGATTTATCAAATAAAAATAAGGTGTACTCTCAATTTTTTGAGTCGCTGTATGTTCAAAAATAAGAAACGTTTTAATAAAAATTTCAAGGTTATTAATTGAATAGTTATTTTTTCATTAATAAAAACGCATGGAAATAAATTAAACTACTAGTTATTGTACTATAATTCTTAATGGTCTGATAAAAAGTATTAATCGTCTGTTTTTAAACCTTTCTTTTAATGTTCTTCCAGAATTCTGTTAATATGTTTTGGCAGCAATTCTTATGATGTATTCTTGTTCTTCAATAATAAAAAAATATTTCTACATACTGGACATAAAATTGATTTTGAAAATTTTATTAAAATATGTGGAAGAAATCGCATGAAAAAGAATTTATATCACCGAAATGCTAATTTTTTAGTGTAAAAAATATTTTTGAGATAATGGTTGTGGAAGATATCGCGATAAAACTCCATAAATCTAGCTTACATTTTAATTAATTGAAATTTTAATATTATAGGAATTCTTCACGGCGGTATTTTGTTATTAATAATGTTTTAATGTGCTTTGGAATCCTTTTAAAACCAATAAAAAAGTGTTTTTGCAAATACTAAAAAATTAAAACAGAAATATCAAAAATGAGATATTCATATGTCCAAAATCTCACCGTTGTCTAGCAAAGGAAAATCTATAATTTTCCAATTTGATAAAACAATGAATTGGTTTGAATTTAGCTGTTAAAAACGGCTTTTAAAATCAATATTGAAATGTTTGTTAAAGTTAGAGAGAAAATTTGTGGCAATGAAATGAATATAATCAAGAAGATAATTTATTGTTCTTTAAAATGGTGTTAAAATAATTTTTGGACAATAAATATCTTTAAAATTATTGGCAAAAAGCAACAACACTTATCTTAATTTTCACTATTTAATTAAATATCTTAAAATTTAATTACTTTTTAAAGCTAAAACAGCAGAATTGACCTAGAAATGTATCGTAGATTCTCAAGTGCAAGTTTCAAATCTTTACCGAACACCGTCTAGGAAGAGTACTAGAGACCGACGGACAGACAGGCATTTTCTGCTTTATATTATAGATATATGACGGAGCAATTCTTTTTAAAGCAGTTCAATTTTTAAAAATAAACGAATTTCTTCTTTAATTTATGAATAGTGGACTTTTCTACGAATCGCGTCCAGTACCTTAATTTCTAACTAGGAAATCCAGGCAGGTACCTAAGCCAGCAAGCAGATCAATTAGAAAATTTTATTTCTGATTACCAAAAGAAATAAGTTTGTAAAAAAATACAATTGCTATGAATGATAAAATATTTGGAAAATTGAAAACCCTTTATTACGTATAAATGATTAGGTTCCTATGTTTCATTACGTTCATTTTATTACTAGAATATTTATCAAAAAGAGCACTTGATACATTAATATTTTATACAAACGCAAATCTGTCTGGATAAAAAACATATTTAGATTGTTAATAAAAAATATTAACTTAAATTAAATCATTAACATTATAAAAATGCACTGAAATGCATCTTGTTAAAAGAGCTGCGTTATAACATGTACTATCTAGGGCCGTAAAATAAGCAACCCAACACTGGTAACATCGTATCGGCCGACTCTGAGAACCCATTAAAGCTGAGTAATAAATAAAAGAAAATAAACAAATAAAATAAAATAGAAACGAGACCTTTCGAAAAGAAGTAAAAGCTATCAAAGTGGTTCCAATTCTCTCTTTCTATAACATTTTTCAATGAACCTCGCCGCTTTGTGCATGACATATCAACAATGATCATAGCTTGGTTTTATCTTATAAAAATTTTAAAAACATCTTTCATTCAATGGAAATACGTGAAATCTTCTAGTTAAGCCATTAGCTGCCACTATGTACATCATTCAGCGCTAAAAGTATATTTGATTGGCCTAACAGTTCCATTTCATCTTATATACTTCAATCAATATTGTGTAGCAGAATTGTGCCTAGGTATGTGAAATGATCGATGTTTTTTAAGTTATGACCATTAATACACAAAGGAACACTGTGATTTATAGTTCAGGACGGAAATTCCATAAATTTGGTTTTATCTTGGTTGATGATAAGACCCATACCTGTGGCAGAAATTTCCAAAGCTTGAAAGGCCTCTCTCACTGCCCTTTATGAACTTCCAATAATATCTATATCATCTGCATAGGCCAGCAGTTCAATGGATATATTCCACAGAGTGTCCTTTCGGTCTAATCCACAATCTCGTATACTTTCTCCAAGACAAATAAAGAGCAAAAATTGACAACACAATAAAAATGGCTAATAAATGTTTCTATGTACTGAAAAAACCCCAACAAAGATCCAATTTAATCAGTGTAGATCCGACTAAGATCCAACTTAATCAGTGTAGAGACAACTAAGATCCAACTTAATCAGTGTAGAGACAACTAAGATCCAACTTAATCAGTGTAAATCCAACACTAAGACCCAACTTAATTAGTAAAACTAAACTAAGAATTTATAAGACTCTAATTATACCTGGTCTTGCTCTATGCAAGTGAAACTTGGACTCTTAATTAGGGACTCAGCGTTCTCTGAACATGTTCGGAAGAAAGATCCTTAGAAGTATCTTTGGCACAGTACTAGAAAGAGGATGTTGGCGAACTAGATTCAATTTTTAACTGTATAAATTCTAAGGGAAACCACAGATAACATGAGGAGCAACTGGTTAAGATGGCTCGGCCATATCTGGAGAAGCCTTGAAAACAGCGCCATAAAATATCCACTTTTAAAAATCAGATGAGATCTCGGGCCAGAGGAAGACCTCCAACTAGATTGCTGGATGATTTGTAAAGAGACCTGAAGGCTCTAAGGATGAAGAACTGGACGGGAGTTCCGGGGGATAGTAAGCGTTGGAAAGTGCGAATGGTTAAGGGAGCCAAAGTCTGCAAGGGGCTGTTGTGCTCATGAAAAAGAAAGAAGAAGAAAGTGTGTATTCTGTACTTCGTTTCATTACAACAAGAGAACAAATATGAAATTCGTCTGTAAGTTGAACGGAACAGAATTATCATATTTGAAACATTATATTTTTGGTTTGGTTTTTATATTATGATGAAATATATTGTGCATAAATATATGATTTAGAGATCTATTACTTACTCAATCTTTTTTATTGAAATGATTTTATTGATCAGTTTATAACGATACCTTTTTTTTTCAGAAAGCTATCAAATATTTTCCAAACCAAACATAACTTGAATACTGCTACACAATTTTTTTGTGCATGTACATACAAAAATATTTTAGCAGTTGCGTGGCCGAGTAGAAGAAACTTTTGAAATTTTAAAACTTTGATTTATTTCACCACGGAAGGCATAATTTACATATAAAAAATAAGCGGTAAGAAATACGTCAGTCTACATCAAGACACAAGAACAGAAGAGACCAAAGTTTGTCCCTTCAGTGGTATCACTATGAGATCTTGATAGGGATTTCTTCGACATATGTAGTCTTAGGAAAGGGAAATTTAGGTATCGTTAAAAGAATGTGGTAAGGATTAATGATTTTTATGAACTTACTCAGAGCATGAGAAAATGCTTAAGTCATCAGTTTTATAGAACGCGTGAAGAATTAATTAAATAGAAAGTGGTAATTGGATCAGAATATAAAAGAACATTTTAGAATGAAGTTAATACAGACTAAATTAAGATAAAAGTTAGGAAATGAATTAAGTTTTAAGTTAGACTTTAAAATGTCATTACATATATATAATTTATCCGATCAAATATTTTTAAAAATGGCAACTGATTGGTTAATGGCAACTGTTGGTCCTTTAAAAAATGCTGGTCTTTACATCAATCATATTATGTGTTACATTCGAATATAATCTAAAGTTCAAATCGGCTAAGGGTTCTTTTTTTTCAAAGATTTGGAACACTACACTGCGAAAACTACGATCCTATAAGATCAGATAGTTCCAATCAATAAAGTACGTCTTTGGCAGAAAAACCGAAAATGGATCATCTCTCAAAATCGATTGATTTCCAGACATTTTTAACACCTCATCCGCTCAGGGGTTCTCTGGGTATAATAATCCCCTCTGAGGGAAGAACATCTGATTATGACACTTAGGGGGTGCTGGGACGAAGTTAATCATCAGAACGGTTTCCCAGGGGATAACAGTCTTAGCGGTAAAGGGAGCAAAATCTGGAAAAACATGTTTTTCCTTTCGATAATATGGCTGATTTTGACATCTGAACAGGAAGCAAGTCCAAAATTGCAATAACAGTTTTATGCGTCACGATTACTATTACACGCAGATGTTAATATAAAAAAAAGCGACAAAATCTTTTTGTTATGATAACAACTGAAATACTCCAAACGATAGCAGAACAGATGTTTGGATATTATCGTTTGTTTTGTATTTATTAACTTGATGCAGTGGCAGCTGGTCATTCCAAAAATTAGCAATGCTATAAAAATATTTATCAAGAAATTTTAAAACCAACAGCAGTGGTATCCATTAAACTTTCTCTCACATCCTCTGATAAGTATACTTCCTTTTATTAGTTACAATAATGATTCGGCAGTTGGAAATAATTTTAGAGTTGAAGGTTGCGGGGCGAGAGTTTTACTCCTTCGATATTCTGTCTTCATCGACATCATCGAATAAAAACACTTGTGTATTATTAGCCGCCATTGGCGAACAATAGTTACAATAAAACCTATTAAAGTACGAGCTTGGCAAAGGTTTATTATTACTAAACAAATACAAGGAAACAATCTTTAGATGTTTCAGGAATTTCTGCATTTAAGTTTGAAATATCATGCATTCATTTCTAAATTCATATTGTTTCTCGTACATTTTATTGTTAGATTCGAAACATTCTTTCCTCAAGAATTTGCTTTGAGCTTGTCACTGCATTTGACATCTCTCTCTTTCTCTCTCTCTCTCTCTCTCTCTCTCT
>JAPMOR010097593.1:0-20771 GCA_026543865.1 Argiope aurantia | reverse complement strand
GTCTGTTCCGAGGTGCCATTGGATCAGACTTCGTTTTTATGGATGACAATGCACGGCCACACAGGACTCATGCTGTTGAGGAGCTCCTGGAAAGTGAAGATATCACTCGAATGGATTGGCCGGCGTGCTCCCCTGATTTAAATCCGATAGAACATGTGTGGGATACTTTGGGGAGACGCCTTGCGGCACGATTGCATCCTCCTGGGAACACCCGACAATTTAAACAGATGCTGATTGAGGAATGGGCACTCTTACCTCAAGAACTGTTGGACATTCTGGTGCTGAATATGGGGAGACGGTGCGAAGCAACCATTGCAGTAAGGGGAGGGCATATCCCATACTAAGGAACATCTGCTTGCTGTTCTTCCTTTTGGACAGACAATCATGTGTAACGATACTATGAATTCAATAAAGCCTTTTTTTGTTTGATTCCATACTGTATGCATTGTATTCATTTCTGCTCAACTATGCTTTCGTCATTCTTTCAGAACAAATGCTGTATCTCATTTCTGAATGTCATGTCTCTCAGATGATTTCTCGTGAAGTTATGGCAAAAAACATACCTGTTGCTTAAG
Organism: Argiope aurantia; assembly: GCA_026543865.1. NCBI lineage: Eukaryota > Metazoa > Arthropoda > Arachnida > Araneae > Araneidae > Argiope > Argiope aurantia. The sequence continues at coordinate 20,196 of JAPMOR010097593.1, read as the reverse complement.
TTTTGCACACCAGTGTATGATTTATAGAGGTTACAGATATATCTCTACAGGTGTTTTAATCCACTATGCCACTTGCGAGAACAAATACTGCAAAATCTTGAAACGTATTTTTATTTTCCCTATGAGAACAAATTTAAATATCTACATAGGTAATTACAATTGCTTGATAATTATTCAAAATTTCATTTGCTCAATTTTAAAATTCAGGCTTTAAGACGCAATGTTTCATTGTTGCATCTATTTGTATGCCAAATTCCATGTTGGTAAATGAAATAGATTGGACACAGCAAACCCACATGTCTTTTGATAAGCATAGATAATAACATCACTGTATGAACGTATCAAAGTTAGTTACTTCGCTCTTATTATTTTTAAGAATAATTTTTTTTTCAAAGTTGGATAGTTGGAAACCTAGATAACAAGGGTTCAGATAATTTTATTTCTGTTGTGCATTTTAATCGGATAGGTATTTACAGAAAACTGTGCCCGATCACAAGATAAATAATGTTATAATACGGTTCTGAAAGCATACGGCAATAATTATTTTGAATGAAGGGGAACTACGTTCCTTCGTATTTTCAAATAAATATTCCTGCGTAATATGCTTTTCAGAATATTTCTTTATGAGTTCAATTTTCAGCATTCAATTAACACTCTTGTTGTATGAATTTGCTTTTTAATAGCATACTAGGGGGCACCGCTCCCTGCTTGCTTGTGCTCGCCAACCCCCAGGAACAGCTAATACAGTTCCTCTCAGATCGCTTCGCTCGCTCGCCATCTACTAAACCACTTTAGTATAGCAACAGATATATTCAGATTCAATTTATTCCAAAATATGATAAAACAATAAAAAAAATTAAAAAGTAAAGCAAAAAGAAAACTCGCAAAAATCACCTGCATCAAAGTTCTTTGTAAACACAACTAACCTTTCATTGAAATAACTATATACATTCACCAAAGAAACAAATTTTTAAAAAAATTGGACTTTTCTCACAATTTTTCAAATTTGGGAACTTTATCATAAAAATAGAATTAAAAATTAATATTTACAAAAAAATTTGTGCTTTTCTCTCAACTGTTCAAATTTGGAAGCTACACTGCGGAAACAGAATGATAATTACAAAAAAATAAATTGTCTGAAAGCAGCTATATTCATATTGTCCATTCCAAAATATGAGAAAACAATGAAAGAAATAAAAAATGTAAGGTAAAAAGTACACTCGCAAATTGAACCTAATTCTCCTCTAGGAAACAGTAAGGAATAGACCATGATCTAATCGAGGTTGGTTATATCTACGAAAATCTAAATTTCTAGTCTCCATGAAAACCATGCAGATATTTGTAGCAGGAGTTTCTTCAATTATACTATGCATCTGCAGGTAATAATCGATGAATGGATTGATTGCTCTCAATATAGAATCCAATCTATCCATCACAGAGAGCAAACATCCTTCATTTTTCTCCATGCGTTTTTTCAGTGGCTTCACTGGTATCAAACACATATAACTGACCATAACTAGTATGTTATGACCACTGTATAAAGGAGAAACCATGTGATATATCTGACCATGAATCCTATAGCAATATGGCCCTGCTGCAGGAGGAGGTTTAACTTGAGCTTCTATAAAAGCGAAAGCTAAAGCAGAATTATATTGTCTTATATGCTTCAGATAGTTTCTCCCTCCGATTGAATCACTGATCAGCAAGTCTTTCAATATTTCTGGTGGATTCAACAGATATTCCAAAACAATTTTTATATCATGACAACATTTCGTGTATCTGCCACTTGCATTTGCTTCTTTTTTCCTAGTAACATGCCTGGCAAAAGGAACAGAGTCCTGATATAGTCCCACAACTATGTTCCTGTAGTTTGGAAATTTCGCTCTGTACATATAAACGCTTAACCTTATATTGTTCATTACAACAGGATCTTCTTATGATTGATTCTTGAGCATTTTCATCCACCTGTCTTCTCTTTTTCGACGATTTCGTTTTAAAATCTATACGGCATGATTTAAACCCATCGTAAAAAATTTTGTCCGGTTTTTGACCGTTATTTATTTTGTTTAAAAAAATTTCAAACCGATGCAAGCATAGCCTTCGTTTGAAATCTTATCAAACCGCATGTTGATATTCCCGGGCGAGGTCGAAGTGTTGCCAAACGGCGATTAACAATTTCGGCCTGATTTTGCATCCAAGTAAGAGTTTTATATATATAGATTTTATGTCCCTGCAGTACAATCCATTGTTTTGTATTTCTTTCTAAAGCAGCGTTCACAGGAGGCCAACTATTGGGAACAATAAGAAGCCACGCCTACATCAAGAACATCACGTGACCCTAATGGTTCAATAGCAAATAGTTGTCTCATCTGGACAACTATTTGTCATTGTCTCATCGCTGTCAAGTGAGCTTTCTTAAGCCTTTTATTTCTTAAGCCTTTAATAGTTGACCTCGCAAAAATGCTGCATCACATTAGGAAGATCGTTGCCAGAAATATTATCTTAAAAAGTAAGTTCATTTTCTCGTTTTTCCAAATTTTCCAAATTTCAAAACAAGATTGAATTTATTACTGTTAAATTTGCAAGTTAAAAAATATATATATATGAATTTTTTTTTATTTTTAGACTTCAATTTAACCAAAATAAATTCTAATTATTAAAGATATTTTATATTATGTAAATAGTGATGTCATTCAAATTATAAACAAATTCGAATTTAGCCAAACTACAGATTAGAATTTCTGTAATGTGTATGGCCAAAGTTCTTCGTTTTGTGAAAAAAGAAGAAGAGGGGGAGGAGGGGGGAGGAGGAAAAATTTTATTTTATTGTCATTGTTAAGACCATTGGCCAAATTCAATGCGTCTAGGTCAAAGTATTTTTGAATTATCGTGTTCACAGACAGACAAATATAATTCTAAAATTGTGTTGTTCAGAGAGAAACATTGAGATTCATCAAAATCTTGAATTCAAATTTTTTTGACGATTACAATCTCTTCTCTTATATTCTTTCTTTTTCACTTTCTCGTATACCACGTACCAACCAAGGAAACCACAGTCAGAATTATGATGAAACAATACGGTTGCAACTATAACTTTCCGATTTTTGACCCAACAGAATGGTATGGATCCCGGCAAAATGGAAACTTTTGAAAGTTAATTCATAAACCCAAGACGATTGGATTATATCAGTGACTGCATTTCTAAATAATTGTATCACCTTAGATTAGACGGCTCCTTAAACCGAAGTCCTCCAGCAACGTATCAGCTTCTCTGCAACTCTATGGTTATGCCCATCGATTTGATCGAACATCTGATACATGTGGTAACTAGCTAGACCTGAAAACGGCCACCAAAAACGACTAGTATACAACAGATTTGACTTCTACTAAAGTCGTCGATAAATCGTTCAGAACTGACTCGCCTATGAGGTTATCCCCACAAAGCACTCCCTTTTTCACACTTGGGCGGCGATGCGAGAAAAAGCGACGAGGGGTCTTCGAGGGAATGGAGGGGGATGCGTGGATTAAAACCCCAGAGGATTAGAAGATGACCGTGTTCCACGAGATTCGATACGCTACTTCGGACACCCCCATGCTACGGCCACTTACACTAATCTGTGGATATCGAATAGCCCAGAAGTGTGTGTAGGGGGTGTAAGACTGCAAGTTGCTAGCGAGGGGGTTTATTAAATTAAGAAAATGAATTAGTGTCAGCTTTTGCGGTGGGAAAAACGGTGTCAGATCGTCGCACGAGGCAAAGCGGGATGCTGTTTGAGTGTTTATCATTTAATTTGTTGCGAACGAGATTAATAAACTGGATTAATAATTCATGTATTATTTTGTTTATGGTGCTGAAGTCAGATATTCGCTGTTCGGGTGACGTCATATTTGCAAGCAATAGTTACTGCGCACATCATTTAACAAATAATTAATCGATATCTTATGCTACATTACATCATTTTTTTCTCCTGCAAGATCTACAAATGATTCCAAAATTAGATTCGCTGATTTGATGCATATCAGATGAATTGGAGTTGATTCAATTGAAAATTAATGCAAATTAACCAAAAATTAAAGAATTAGAAAATGGGAAAAGAATAAAATTCTGACAACAATTCTTTAAAGTAACATATAAATACAGACTCTATCCAGCTTCTCTATCTGCTTCCGATCTTTATTTCACTTTTTCCCCTCGTGGATCTTACTTGAAAGAATTTGTGATTATTTCAATACGCAGGGGTAAAAAAGACGATTTTGAAAGTTAATAGACAAACAGAATAAAGAATTGGTTCCAGAAAATATATTCCAATTCAAATGGTTTTTCTGCAAATTTTTATGAGATATTTCATGTTAAGATGATTCCACTTCTCTTCTGCAAATCATTTTTGGTTAGATATAAAAGAATTTGGAAAGAATAGAAATAAAAATATATGGAGACTAAAACGAAATTTGAGGAATAATTATAGAAGAATATGAGAATAAGAAAAATTTTAAAGAAGAAGAAAAAAGAAAATTTTATAAAAATTTTCGTAGAATAAACCTTTTGCCTGTGTACAACCGAATACAAAGAAAATCGGAAAGTTAAGTCATCCAGAGGCAAAACAATGAAATGTCAAAAAATTGTAGTGAATCTCATTTTGACGAACGCTTTTGTTTTTTCAGATTGTGACATTTTCTGACAGCAATCCCCAAAACATCTTAAAATTCATAATTATCCTTGAAAGTATTAAATTAAGTATTAAAAGTATTAAAAGTAAAGTAAAGTATTAAGTAAGCAAAGCAGACAATTCCCAAGGGATCCTAGAACTTTAAAGGTTCCCAAAATTTCTGAAGGGAGGAGGAGTTTTACGGTATTTTCAAAGTTAATTCATTTTCTGCTTTTGTTTAATTATAAAGGCGGTGCGATCAATTTATTCAAATTAAAATAAAGTATTGTTTAAGCTAATTTTAGAGCATTATTCTAGTAAAAATTCTAATAAATTACTATTTATAAACTTTTTGTTATTTTATAATTCTAAAAAACGTTGTGCCTTACAGTTTCAGAAAACGTTCAATCCTATTGTTAAGTATTATTCAAAATGTGTCAAGAAAAAATTTCATCATCATTTTTTTATTGTTTTACTTAAAATTACTTTTAAACTTCACTTGTGAATTTTTATACCCGTTATACCAAAACAAACTTTCTAGAAAGTGATCTCCAATTAAGTGTTTTTCTATTAATCTGTCAAAATTAGCAACTTAAAGCTACTTAAACAGAGATTAAAATAAAAGCGACAAAAAAATATTTGATTTTGAAGGCTTGGAGGGTGAAAAAGGCCCTAACATTTGAATTGCCTAAAGATCTTTAGAAAGTTTAATCCGGCACTGATTTCTGTTATTTAGCTATTCTGGATGAACTTAAGCAACTCAATCAGATATCAGCGCAGTTGCAGTCAACAGTACAAAACTCACCTTTAATGAAAAAGAAAAGCGGTAGGGAGAGGTCAGAAATGTAGCAGAAAGCAGACCCCCACAGGGAACACACAACTGATCTGTGGAGATGATCGGAATGACCAGCGTTTGGTGCAATTGCCAGAAGATGAGGTAGAGGACAATCTATGAGACCTGGGGACGAGTTTGTGTAAGTAGATATTGTAAATTTTAGTATTAAAATATTCCATCAAAGACTGCCTGAATGAAAGGATTTACAAAAACGTTTTTTCATTCTTTCTACAACATTTAAGGCCCAAACGAAAATAATCTTTGAACTACGTCACTGTACCTGCCATGAAACACGTGTGGCTTAAGAACTAATGCAATTCTCGGAGAAATCTGGCAAAATTTTCCAAGTAAAAACGACATTATACAACATTTCAAACACAGCAGCGCTTTCACTAATACCTGCCTAGCAAACATATATTCCAAGATTTTTTTTTTCCATTGGCAAAAAAATACACAAAAGTAAATAGAAAATGCTCGAAATTATGGCAGAAGTCACTGCCTTAAGATCTTCTATAAGACATCTATTCGTAATCACATTGTTGTAATTCACAGAGGCTTGTTTATTGTAAACAGCTTCATATAATACTAAGATAACTCAGAGTATTCTGATTTAAGACAAAACCCTTTGAAACTGGAAAAATGAACTGGCTCATTCTCAAGAACATTACCGTATCTTAGAACCCATTGAAACACTAATGTTTCCCATGACAGCTGCAGATAATGATTCTGACGTAAGGACTTAATCTACAAAGCATTCTGATTTCCTCCTTCCTCCCAGCCATAACACTAATTAGGACACTATAAGCGCATCTTTATAAACATGAAGTCGAATCAAATATAAGTGTACAGAAGTTATTGTCATCTGTATTTTTTTTTTTTTTGAAAAAGAAAGGTTATTAAAGCAAATGTTAATGATCTGCATAACTAATATCTTGTCGAAATGGATGTTACTTTGTTATATTTGTTTCCAGATTGCTGAGAGCACGTACTTGAGTAATATCGATTAAATCATTGAAAGGGGGTGATCGTCTTTTGGAGACCTCTATTACTAATTATTCACCAGTGTGAAAGAGATGTTGACCTTGTTATATAAATCAACAATGGAAAATATTATGAAAACGTTCACAGAAAATATTATCGCTAACAGAAAAATCATCAGAATTTTGAAAAGAACGATTAGGAAAATAACGCAACGAGATCGAATATATATTTACTTATTTATATATTCATTCCTTAATTAATTTATTCTTTTTCGGTTGTTATGAGAGCAGAAGAGACCTTATATTCACGGAGAAACGAAGATTTGAGATTAAACTTCCATTGAAAATCTTTCACTTAGTCGTTTTTCACATAAGAGCATGTCCTCATTGTATAGAAGTTGGAAGAGTTACAGGAATACCATACAGGTGTAACCTCATCATCTGACCAAGGTTTCAAATACGGTTTTACGATTTAAAAAATAGTTTCTAATTAGTTTTTGTTTTTAAACCATTCTTTCATTTATTTTAAGGGACAAGTTAATTTTCAGTTTTTAAAAACGATAAAAATCAATCATGTGGTCTGTGTAACTAAGTCTAAAGAGTGATACCTCCTTTTTTTTTTAACTTATTCTTTCTGTTGCTTTAATCAATTAAGGTGAGATCAACATGGATCATCTGTAAAACATGGTAAAGCTCTCCCTGAGCTCCTGTCACTCTTGGGTTTACCGACATTAAAAGAAGCAAACATTGCAGCATTTCATTTCACTGAGTAACGATTCAACCCCAAGCCGCCACCCCACCCCATTCCATGCCAAATGATTTATGGGACTCACGGCCTATGATTTGCGATTCCCGGGCCCCCTTCTTTAAAGGGGGGGGGGAGGGAGGTGGAAGAGATTAAGAGGATCCTTGTCGTCCTTGAGGGAAAATGGGAAAATAATATGGTAATGGAGAAGAAATCTGCATCCCATTCGAATTCTCCTCCCCCTCCCCTAAAAGTCAATTGATTAAGGAGGGTTGTGTTCATCTCTGGGCTGGTGGATATCACATTATGGGTGGAATGGAAAAGCTAGAATCGGTTGTATTTTTTTTTTTTTTCTCGCACTTGGATCATTTAGTGTTTGTTGTTCGCCTGGATCGGTAGTAAGTTGTGATCTATTAGCTTTTAACGTAATGCCGCTACGACTTAAGCGACCGCAACTTAAGTGCCCCTGATTAGATCAGTGTAATGTGTAGAGGGGTGCATCTATTTTTTTTTCGATTTCCACCCCCTTTATTTATTTGTCTGCTTTTTTCCTGCTCTGGCTGTCTCTAGATTTCGATGAAAAGGGTGTTTTGGAAATAAATTTAATTAATTTGGAAGAAGTTGTTTTGGAAGAGAATTGTTTCGGCCTTTTTGAGGCTAAAGGAATTTTTATTTATTTATTTGTTTATTTCAATTTCTAGTGAAGCCGAATGAAATAATTTTAAAAACGGTTTGGTATTTCTCTTGGAAAGAAAATTCATTGGCCCGATGTAGTTGCCTAACAAGATTTCTTTAGTTCTGTTTAGAAATAATTTAACTAGGAACTTCTCATTTTGAAGAAGAAAAAAGGGTTGATCGACATCAGGCTCTGATGCTATAAATAGATTCCAAAAACATTACAAAAAAAATGGTGCAAAATGAAAATAGGAAACACATAAAAAAAAATTGGAATGGTCTCCCAAAATTTTCTTGCATATTCTCTAATAAATCTACTATTAACCACTTACCATTGGCATGCAATAATTGCAAAAGATCCTCATAGAGCGTGATCTTAGTCAATTAATCACTGGGATGTGGTTAGTACACAAATACCAGAAAACCAAATATGTGTTTTAAACATCTTTCATTAGACCGACTAAAACCACACAGAACTACAATTGAAATCACAAGATCACATACCACATTTTAAATATTTAAATCACTGTGTTTTTTGAGTTATTATGTTTACATATTTTTGAATTTATAGACTAATAGACTACCACACTTTGACAGATGTGGTTCAAAATTTGATGAAGATTTATTCTTTAGAGGATAAAATTATGAACCAAATTTTTATCTGATTTGTTAAGGTTCTGACTAAGATTGTATCTATAAGCATGCAAAAGTAAAAATCAACAGATGGTGAAACCTTTGATGGATTCGGTTCTAAATTTGATACATATTTATACTTTCATGTTTAATCTGTATGAAATTTTATCCGTCTAACTGTCTTCGTTTCATAATTATCGTGTTACATTATATTCTAGCAGCCGGACTGATATTTTGAATGGATTTTGTTAAAAATTTAATAGAAATCTACAAATTTGTTAAAAACCATATGCCAAATTTCATCCATTTAGTTCAAAGCTGATCTTGCCAAATCAATTTAAACTTAATTCCAAAATGTGTTTTTCGAACTCGGTGAGGTCCGAAACTTGGAGCTTTGCCAACTTCACTTCGAATTTTTTTGGCGATTACGATCTCCTCTTTGTATACTTCGTATACAAAAAAAAAGTCTTTTTAAAGATGAAGAAAGAAAGCCGAGTTCATAAAATTATTTCTTTTTATAATTTTTGGAATTTAAACAAATTAATTTAAATGAACTCATTTTAAATCTTTTAAATTTATTTCAAACCACTGCCATGCCGATCATTTTTATTTTGCATTGCCAGATACGTCGTATTAATATTAATGGAAAATCAGAAGATGAGAAGTTTAGACTGTATTAAAAAATGGTGATGAAAATATTACGGAGGGGGATGGGAATCACGGTGATCTCATAATCACTAAGTTTTTTTAAGGCTAAATCAATAAGATATGTGATTTATATCAGAAATAGGATGAATTATGACTCCAATCTTAACTTTTTAGGAATTTAAGAACTGTGAAAGTATTGTAATAAAATTATATTATTAAGTATTGGTAACAACCCAAATAATTTCTATAACTTCACAATAATGTTTCATTTCGATTACAATGGACAATGCATAATATTGGGGTTTTAGAGTTATTGTGATAGTAAAAGTCAATTTTATGAAGCAAGTTGGTTTATTTCAAAATGTGAAGAAAAAGCAGAAACACTGACATTCGCACTTCAAACGTATATAGAATATATTCAAAGAAACAAAAATTCTTACAATAAACTATATTCAAAGAAACAAAGCACACAAGCTTAAATTTATATATCTCACAAAAGCTTTTGGGACATTCTAAGGCAAAAAAATTTATATAATATTACCAGAAAGTCTTTTAAAATTTAAAGAAAATTAAATAAAAAGACAAAAATCCTTGGTTAATAACTCTTTGGGGTTGTTTTTTTTTTCATAATAATTCCATAATTTCAAAATAGAAAAAACTATATAGAGAAATTTAATTTTTTTCAAATGTGGCATTATCAGTCAAATTACAAAATATTGTTCTACATACACACTGGAAATAAAATTATTGAAAGAATGTAAATATAATTTTGAAATAAATTTCTTATGAAATAACTTCCTTTTGACTGTGTAATGCAACTAGCAAATAAGCAATATGCAGCACAACGAAAGTTAAAAGCGAACTCTGATTAACAATTTAGCAAAGTTAGATAGCGAGTTCTAATTAACAGTTCTATATTCTCATATATAATGTAAAAAATAGAATGTATTGTATTCGTCAAAATCTTCAATGTCAAGATTTTATAATGAATCTTAATGTTTTAAACCTTGCAGAGCCCTATAAACACTATTTATAGAATTACGTTACGTTCGTTAACTTTAAAATGCAACGAAGCAGCCATATAAAATTTTGTATGCGATATCTCCAATAAAATTATACATACATTTCTATAAAATTTAGGATGAGATCTACTCACATAATTTTTATTTGTCTCCATCCCTTGTGAATATGAAAACCTAAAAACACAAAGAGTTAACTATATAACTTTTTTATAAATGAAGCTAAACGAAATCCATTACAGTTGTATTTTATTGATCTTTCTATTCAGGTGTTAATAGATTCATCTAATCAGCTGAATTTTAATACCTGATCTTTGCATCAAAACTTCGATTTGTGAATAATTTTAAATTAAATCAGTCAGGAGATTTTTAAATTAAAAATTTAATTAAAATTTGGAAAAAAAATTTCTTAATAAATACTTACTTTTCAATATTAACCACTTGATATATTTAGATGGCATGGATTCACCAGAAAGAGTTTTTGTGCGATTCTTACATCTTAGGCATTGAATCCCACAATTTACAGAGCATCTAGTTTATAAACAATATCGTGTTAATAACTTCTTTTACTCAAAGTGCCATTCTTCCCTTCGTTTAGTGTTCTCATTACAAAAAAAAAAAAAAAAAAACAGATAAAAGATTTCTTCGGCAAATTCAGAATTCCCTTTATTTGAGCACATGAAAAATATCGCTAGCAATTTTAAAACATTTAATCTTGAGGGGTTTTTTTTAGTTAATTCAATTTTTAAAAAGTGTGTCTGTGGAGGGGGGGGGGGTATTTTGCGTAATTTTATCAAAAATTGCATTATTTCCAGAAAATTTAAATTCCAATTTAAGGTATATCAAGGAATGAAAATAAATTGATTAAATACATTATAAAATCATATATTTATATTATTTTAATCAACGAATTTCATTTGCATATATTTTTCGTTAGTGTACGAACATTTGTTTTCCGAGTTATATTACTATATTACATGCAGGAAAAAATTTATAAAAAGAAATTTCCGAAAGCATTATATGTATGTAATAAAGATAAACAATCATGATATTCTGCATTAAAAAAAAATCTTTTCAAATACTTGTTCTAAAATAAAATATTACAAAATTTAAAAATGATTTCGGAGTGCCAAAATTCTTTTGGCAATGGCTGATGAAAAAATAATGCAAAGGCCATTCAAATGCAAATAAAATAATTTTTCCTTCTATTACGAGATTATGTAATTATTTACTCAGAATTAAAATGACTTAACCTGCTCAAAGCGAACAAATGGCCCTTATGAACCTTCCAAAGTTAAATAAAAAAGGCAATAAATATTAGAGTCAGATATAAAATCTAAAAAAAAGCAAATGTAACAAGATATAATCGTGAATTACAGCAAAATAGTTGATGCAATGAACCATTTTATTTAGCTAACACCAATTTCCTCAGCAAGAAACAGAAAACGAAAATACCAAGAAGCGAATAGAGGAATTTAAGACTGGAAAAGGAATCATAAAAAGAAAAGAAAAAGAATAAAGAACCCTCAGAACTGTTGACCAGCGTTTACAAAGATTTCAACGCTAAACGATCTTATTATTTTTTGAAAGACTTGGACCCAGCATCTGAGTGACAGGAGCTTGACCTCTACGCATGCGTGAACTCAGATTACTCCGGGAAAGAGGAAAAAAAATATAATGGCATTTAGAAGGCAACTTAAGAAGACATCTTTTTTCATTCCATTGAAAGAACGGTTAACATCTTTATATGTTCACATGCCTCTCTAAGTCTTCTTTCATGTTGTAAAATGCGTTGAATTCTTTTTTTATCCATGAAATTACACTCTTTCCTTTTTTTTATTACAAAATTTTTTTAGAGGAAAAAAATTCCATTCATAACATTTGACATTTCAAGTGAATCAATAAGTGGAAATTGTAGTACATGTTGACAAAATTATGAATTTTGTGAGATTATTCCATAATAGAAGAGCAATTTCTTTTTAAAATTAAAGGCATAATAAACTTTGAAATTAGTAAAAAAAAAGAGATCAAAATGGTATTTCTTTTTACCTCCAAAATATATAATTATGTGCGAATAAAATAAGCTTAATGTTTGTATTATTAAACAAAATAAATATTTGCCGATTGATACAACTTTGTCACATTTTTCTTTTCTTTCGTATTGTTTTGTAAAATACTATTGTATTAAAATGCTTCAAAACTATCATAAACCATTAATCTCGATGGTAGGTTTTACATTCTGTTTAAACATGATCACTAAAACAAATATTATATATATATATATATAAAAATTTTGTTTTGTTAAACTTTTCAATATATAATTGGAATTTTTGTAAATATTTCTAATATTTAGTCAAAAACAATGGCGTCAAATAAAAAAAAAATAGATTGGACGCCTAAAAAGAGAAAAAAGATTATTCTGTTACATGAATGTGGTCTTTCCTATGCTGAAATTGTAAGGCAGGTGGATGGTTCAGTGACTATATCTGGAGTCCGAATGTTTTGTTTACGATATAAGGAGACAAATTCATTAAAAACAAAGCAGGAAATGGCTGAAAAGGTTCACCACATCTGTTAATGACAGAGGAATAAAAAGACTATGTCTACAAGATAGAGGAATATCACCAGCGGTCACCAGAATTCAATTGAATGATGCCGGCATATATGTCAGTTCAAGAACAATCAGAAGAAGATTATTAGATGTTGGACTAAGAGGTAGAATTCAACGAAAAAATCCATATCTCAATTTACATAAATGTATAAAGAGATTACAGAGGGCAAAGGAACACATTAATTGAACAGATGAACAGTGGTCACAAGTTATACGGAGTGAAGAAACAGATATCGTTATTCGGTAGTGATGGCGAAAATATGTAAGATATAGAGTAGGCGAAGAGTAAAATTCTGACTGCATTCAGACACTCAGTTAGTGTTATGATTTGGCCATGCATGTCAGCAGACAGTATTGATATCTTTCATGTTATCGAGTTTACATTAAATGCAAGAAAATACATTAACATTATTCTAGAGCCAAAACTTACACCTTCCATCAGTGATCTCCTTCCCAACAATGCATCATTCATTTTTCAGCAGGATTCAGCTATATGCGACAAGCAAATATATTGAAAGTATGGTGTATTACAAGGAATATTGAATTGTTATCATGGCCAGAAAACAGTTCCCACCTCAAAATTATTGAGAACTTATGGCACCGTTTGAAAACTCTTATAAATATGAAGCGTTCGTCAAATAAAAGAGAATTAATTGAGGTTATAATTGTTTCCTGGCATCATGCAATAACGAAGGAAGAGCTTAAAACTATCGTCAGCTCAATGAAACATCAATGTGAAGCTGTAATAAAAAATAAAGGCTACACTACTAAATACTGATAACTACTGCAGTCATCAGCATCTAATGTATCTCAATAAATATTGCCGCTTAACTTTTTTGTATCGCAAATATTTGAATTTTGCTTTTTTTTATTGAAATCAGCATTAAATTCTCTTTAAAATGATATGTAGTAGTTTACATTTTGTGAAACTATACATTTTCTACAAGCATATAAAGTTGGAAAACATTAAAATTTTCAAAAGTGTCCACAATTTTGGCCACCACTGTATATATGTAAGCATTTTTTTATGTGAAGCAGGATGCAGTTTTGAAGACGGTAAAAAGATTTTTTGCATTTTTGAATTCTTTTTAATCCATCGGAAAAGCATAATTATTTACAAGAAGGAGCGGGCATGGCATGTCCGCAACAGCGCAGCACAAAAGCGGAAGTAGGGAAGAAGAGAGAAATAAATTATCCCTCGTCTTATATAACCTGATAAATTGATAGGGAAAATATTTCTTCATAGTGCTAATATATAATGAGATTTCGATAGGGATTTTCGTTACACGCGCGGACAAGGTAGGGGAAACCCAGGGAAGTTTTAAAAAAGAATTTGTCTCATCAGCGGTATTTGTCCCTTCACGCGGAGTGTGGGAAAGTTAGGCTTTTAGCCGATTCAGCAATTTTGCAAAGCAATTCTTGAATTAATTAAGTAGAGACAGTGGAATTGGATCAAGAAATAAGAGAATATTTTAGAATAAAGTTACTATGGACTAAATTAAGATAAAATCTTGGAAATTAATTAAATTGAATTTAGAGTTAAAATATAATTACACACACACACACACACATATATATATATAGAGAGAGAGAGAGACAGCGTTGACTAACTTACCTTAGAAAAAGGACAACTTTTCTGATTGTGTTAAACCAGTTAAAATTCTCCAAAACATAAGGGAAAAAAGTTTTAACTATTAAATACTCTATTTTTAAGTTTTAACTCTTTATTGTAAAGATAACTATGCAAAAATATACAAAACATTAAAATAGGAATGTTTAACCAATTAAATGTTTTTAATGAGTATACTCGTTATTGAAAAAGTACATTTTACGTTATGTGTTATGTGTTCGCCAGGTATAATGAGCAGTGACAATTTGTAGTTTGAATTACAATTTTTGCAAAAACTCAAACATATTCGTAAAATTAAATATTTTGTGGTATACACATAGGTAAGGTGTGTTTCAAATTTTTAGGGACACCATATAAAAACATAAAATAGGAATAATTTTTACCTAATGTCTGTAAAAACTTCTTTGAAAAACATGAAATATTAAATATGATAAAAAAAATCTAAAATAATTAAATAAATATCAATGCTAATAAAAGAAGAAAATAGAAAAAAATGCCAAATGTGTGTTCAAATTTTTAGGGACAGCTAGATAAGATGGTATATAAATTCAAGTTAAATCTTTATTATTGCTCATTTTCATTTACTACCAGTGGTTTTAATAACTTAAAAAGCTTATATTGAAAACGTCCATGTTAGTACTTAATTTTTTGCCGAAAAAATATAGCTAAAGGTAAATGGTTATCAGATCTTGAAAAAGGCCAAATAAAAGCTTATTACAACGAAAAAAAGTCTTTGAGAAATATTGCAGCCCTCATAAAACGTTCAAAACGTGCTGTGGAAAATTATGCGAAGCAGTTGAATGGGAAATCATCTGCCACTCAAAAGTGAGGACCTAAGCCAAAGCTCGATTCACGTACCGGCAGGAGAATTATTCAGAAATGTGTAAATGGAAAATCATCAGTACGAAAAGTAACAAAAGAATTGAAACTGAGATGTACTTACACTACTGTTTGGAGGTCAATCAAGAACAATAAAAACATGAAATATGCGAAAAAGGCTTGCAAACCATCACTTGCCAAACAACACAAATTACAACGTTTATCCTGGGCAAAGGAATACATTCATTTCAAAGATAAGTGGATAGAAGTCATGTTCAGCGACGAGAAGAAGTTTAATCTAGATGGGCCAAACGGTTGGAGATATTACTGACATGATCTAAGAAAAGAACCAGAGATTTTCTCCAAAAGGCAAATGGGCGGTGGATCTGTTATGATTTGGGGAGCTTTTAGCTTCAATGGTACATGCGAACTGGCATTTGTGAATGAAAGAATGGATTCTGATCGATACCAAGAAATGTTACAAACACATTTACTTACTGCAGGACCTGAAATATGTGGTCCAAATTGGACTTTTCAACAGGATAATGCATCTATCCACAGCTCAAAATCAACAAAAAAGTGGTTTAGAGATAACAATGTGAAAGTTATGGATTGGCTAGCTAGAAGCCCCGATCTAAACCCCATTGAAAATCTATGAGGTCTTTTGGCAAGAACAGTTTATGAAGGAGGGCGTCAATTTCATTCGAAAATGCAACTTCAACAAGCAATAATGGATGCTTGGTATTCTCTGGGACCAACACTTCTTCAGAACTTAATATATTCCATGCCAAACAGAATATATGATGTCATCAGAAAAAATGGTGCTAATATTGAAAGGGAAAAAAGTTTAATTTGAAGTTTTGAAGCTTTTAATTCCACTGTCCCTAAAAATTTGAAACACAAAATTTGTGCTACTCTTTTGTTTAGTTATTTCAAAGTTGAAATTTACTTGTTTAAACTTTATCTGTTTAATCTAAATTATCTTACAATATTTATTTTTGTTATTTATCTAACTTGTTTCAGAAATAAATGTCAAATATTTATTATTTACGCTTTTATTTTCATTTTTACTGATGTCCATAAAAAATTGAAACACACCTTATACACATTTAATAAGAAAAATAGTTTAAATGAAGTAAATAATTATATTTTATGTAGCTTGAATCAATAAATGTTCTGATGAACCAAAGAATTTTAAATTTCTATACAGACTTTCGATCTTAAGTATCACAGTTTAATAAAATATCTTGAGACACTAACATTTTAAATAAAAAAATAAATTTTGTTATTTTTCGAAAAACTTATTCAGTTAGGAAAATTTGAAGCCAAGAAAATTAGGAAAATATGAAAACACTATTTTCTGAGAAACGATCGATTTTAGACCACTTAATTCCCCGTTTACGAAGAAAATACTTGGAGTTTCCTCGAATCTTATAGGCCTAAAATAATGAAATTGTTGATCGTCCTAGAATAATGATATAACATGGTCAGATTTGGTAATCTAAGAAAGATTTTTTTTTCTTTTTTTAAATTTGAAAGTTAGCATGTCAAGAATATTTTATTGAGTATGCTTCGTAAAACCGATGGACTTCATAAAATTTAAACTTCATAATTTTTTCAGATGTACATTTATTGACTGAAACAAAATAAATTATTATCAATGTTCAGCAAATCTTTTGGAAACTAAAGTTGAAAACTAAATTGTATAATGATTCCGATAGATTTTTATGGAATAATCTTTTGATAAATTGCATAATTTAAAAAAAATGCATTCTATAACGCAGATAAGATTTCAGAGCATAACTATTCTATTTTCTGCATTCATAATTTAAGAAAAAACATGTTTGATTTCAGAAATTTTTTTGTATTAGTTGATTTAATCATTTCTGTTCCAAATGAAAGTTCAAATTTTAGGGCAGAGTAAAATAAGTAGAAAAATACATAGTGCTGTTAACAGAACGGTCTAAAGCTTCTAAAATAGAACGAGTTATATCAATATCGAAATTTAGAACCTAAAAATATTTTGCTGAAGAAGTCATTAATACCAAGTTGCTTAAAATATTTAACTGAATATTTTAACATCCATTAAAGCCGCCGAATCAGCAGGTCACTATTATGTTTATATGTTTACTAGTCTTTTTTTTTTCAAAAAAGATCGATATGCTGATAAAATTCAGAGATCAGTGTCATTTTCTTGATCAGGAATGCAATGCGAAGAATGTAATGGAGAAACCAAATCTATGAGAAAGGACTACAATTATAATGCAATTTAGAATACATGTAATATCATAATGCTGTCTTTTTTTTTTCTACTTTTTAGCATATTAAAAAGCTTAGAAGGGTAAAATATCAGCAAAAGATTCTTGTTCCTGCCATTTTTGAAAAAATAAATGCCTTTATTGAAAACAATACGAAAATGTCAATTATAATCCAGTCAAATTAAAAACTCATTGCTGTTTTTACATGAGCATTTGTCTCTTCAGTGCAGGTAATATATGAATGCCTTGTCATCGAAACCAGCATAATTTTTAAGTACATTAGTTTCGTAAGCACAAGTCTATGCTTTGAATCATGCGTAAATTCTAAACAAGGGAATAAATCCATTCTCATACGATAAAATGAACATTACTCATTTAAAATGGAACTGAAAAATTACCACACGTAACATCAATACTAATCCATTTGCCATTAGAAATAAATATTCGTTCTTTAATAATATAACTGTAGCTCTTACATTTGAAATTTAATTGAGTTTTATTTGTTGCCTTGTTTATTATTATTATTATTAATTCTTCGCCTAATTAATATTTTTCTCTTGCTAGTTTAGAATTTTCTGTTTTCGTCTTCGTTAGTTTAAAAAAAAGAAGAAGTCTGATTTCAATTTTATGGACTTTTCTTGAATTTATAATCCGTTAATTCAATTCTACTGAAATTATTCATTAGATGGCTTTCATTCATTTTTTACTTGCTCGTATGCGTAGTAAAGAAAAAATATAGTAATCATCGAAAAAATTCGAACTCGAGATTTTGATGAATTTCCGAGTTTTAAGTCTCCCTGAGTTCGAAAAACATATTATTAGAAAATATCTATCAGTCTGTCTGTCTGTGACAAAGATACCACAAAAGCGTTTTGAGCTAGACGGTTGACATTTGGCATAAAGTCTTGACACCAAATTTTTAGTTTTATCAAATTTTGAGTAAATTCTGTTCACAGAAAGTCCGTCAGTCTGGATGTTCGAATATAAGTTAACATGATAATTATAAAACGAAGACAGCTAGATAGATAAAATTCGGCAAGCAGATTTAATACCCATTTTGTAGACACCAGTCAAATTTTGAAGCATATTCAATTATGAGTCGACTTACTTTCAGAAACATGTAAAAGCGATAATTCAAAAACGCAATGATTTAACTATATCAAATTTGGCATCGGGTTTTATGACTACGAGTGCAGTTTTGTATCAAATTTTTGCTTCAATCGGTAAGAAAAACGGGTTTAAAATACAAATTATCATTATCAATCCTCAGAAAAAACGAGAGAGAGCTGGTATACATATGTGGAACTTTCTCATCTTCGATCTTCAAGGTGCTTCTCAGGGGATTCACCTGAGAAATAATGAGTAAGATAAGACAAAATGATTTAAAATTAAAATTTAAAAGCATGTCTTTTGAAAAATTGGAGGAAATCTTTATAGATAGCTTACTTTACAATGTGACAAAGATAATCTTAACAGTAAAAATAAAACTGAAAATGTGTCAACTGAAACATAATACATGATTTCAAAGATACTGATGAATATTAGCTTCAAATGTGTGTGGTCTTGAGTAATTTCCACCCTTTCCATCCTTTATCCCTCCTGTTCCTTCACGTGAACATATCTTTGAAAACTTCTTCTTCAGATCGTCGTGCAAGATTTTGAGTTGACCTCTGACCATTTCACCATCATGTGGGTATTCGGGGTGGGATATTATTTAATTCGTCCCAATTTTGACATACCTCTTTTGTTAAAGTGAGTGGAGGGTTGGAAGGGAAAATAAAAGGGGCCTGAGATGGGAGAAGTGTGATGCTGAAGATGCCTATCTTCTTTTTTTCTTCAACACCTCTGTTATCAAAACTTCCAGTTAACCTCCCACGCCCCCAGAATCGACCCTCAGTGTGACTTGAAATAGTTGGCGAGATAGCACCTCCCAAAATCGCGCCAAATATTTGAAAATTATTTTTGTACAGATTAGTTTGAAGTAATTTTTACTCGAAACCCAAAGACAGAGAATTTTTTTTTCAGTCTTAATAACAAATTTACTTGAAGCAAACAAGAACATTTAATATTCTGAGTATATCAGTGAGATAGGGGTTAAAGAAAGGCACGCCAGTGAAATAAAATTGGAAGAAATAATTTATTCCTCTACCTTTGATCTTAATTAAACAAAATTTAATTTTCAAAAAATGATAGGTTTGATATGCGTTTGAATTGCCTTCTATGGCCTGCCTGGTCATTGGAGGTTCTCTTGCTTTTGATCCAGATGAATAGTGGATTAGCTTCCACATTATCACCTATGGGAGAGCAACCTTCCCATTTCATATGAGACAAGTGAAACTTCTAACTCGGATTTAACTATGTATTCCAGGTTATTTTGATCAACAAAAAAATATCACACTTTCTGTTTATCACGAGTGTTTGTCTCATCAATTGAACTAGACCAAGTACAGTTAGTTAACAACTTGCTTATATACCTATTGAATCTTTCGTTGGAGCAATAAATCAGCAGCACCTCTATTTTTGTTTCAAATCCTTTTTACTTTCTCATATACATATTAGAAAAAGTATAAAAATAACCAAAACACGAAATTTTGATGCATTTCCACGTTTTAGATTTCCCTGAATTCGAAAAACACATTTTTGGAAAATGTAATGACAGAAAATCGTATTTTTGGAAAAGTAATTAAAAAATTTAAT
>JAPMOR010097588.1:28823-84230 GCA_026543865.1 Argiope aurantia | reverse complement strand
CCGGGATAGCTACTTCCCTAGAGAGGAAAGAGGTGATGGAATATGTTGAGTAGACTATTTTTAGAGTAAAATGATCACCTATTGTAAAGAACAACAACAGAGAGTAAATCTACAGACGCCTTCAAAAAGTGGAAATCATTCAAATGAACAAAAATATCTCCAGATAAAATGATAAAAAAAGAAATGAGATAAAAAAATAATAAATATTTTATTTACTAAAAAAACTTTTCACTTCCAAAACAACTAAATTTTCGCTAAAAAAATTCTTGAATGAACTACAATTCTACTAGAATATATTTACATTTTTTTTTAATTATCGTTTGTGTTCAAATAAGAAAAAAAATTCTTTGTTAAAATTCAAACATAAAAAATGAAGTATGATTCGTATACGAGACAAACAAATTATCGTTTGCGTTTAAATGGGCAAAAAATTCTTTCTTTGTTAAAATTCAGATGCAAGAAATGAAATATAATTATTATACGCTATAAAAAATGGAACATTTTTAATAAGAAACAGCAAGTTTGGTTTGAAATAAGAATGTGAATATATAATTTTATTTTATCTGAAAGAAAAAAAGAGAACACATTCCTGTTGGTTTCTTCTGTATAAATTTGATTTTCAAAAAAAGCTTTTCAGACATAATTTTTAGACTATTTGCATTAATTTATTTCTTTGTTTCCTTGAATATTTAACGCCTGTACGGAATTTTTGTTCTTGCGCGCATGCGCAAATTTTTGCTCTGCATTGCTTTATTTATTATATTGATTTCAATATTTTTTTATTGTTTCATTTGTTTTTATAGAACAATTTCCGGTCTCAAAAAAATTCATCTCTGAATTGCTATAAGTCACAAGAATTTGCACTGTTATTCATTCTTTTTATTGTATTCATCGTGCCAAGATGAATACAACGTAACAGGTTTAACACCATTGCTATCTTTACATTTATCGTCGGGTTTAAAGATTGCTAAAATTATTAATAAAATATTTTGCATATTTGGTCTTAATATCCTTCCTCGGCAACATCTTTGTGAACTCCAAAATTTAAAACAAACGAAAATAACTCGTATTATTTCAGAGAACTTAAACATTCTATTCACTGTGCTATGCATTTCTCTAATTTTCTATCATTATCATTATATATCATGTTCATATATATCATTATTATATATTATCATATCATTTCAAGAGTTCTTTGAACTAAAAAAGCTCAATTTGAAACCAATTGTTAAAAACAGATTGAAGCAAATAGCTATCTATTAACAGAACAAAAATTGATGTAAGAAAATATTGCAATTAACATCAATTCGTCAGAAAAGTGAAAATAAAACTAATGCAGTAGAATAAAAATTGTACATCTCTACTCATTGATCTTTGCTACAATTTATCATAAAAATTATAGATAAAACGTGAAATTTACGATCCCATAATTAATTTTCATTCGTACTTAGCTTTATTCGCACATATAAAAACGTTCTGTCTAAATTCCTGGATACTAAACCTGTAATTGGGATTTCACATAGGTGGGGATATTTTTAATCTACATCCAGAAATACAAAAGGCGCTGGCCAACTATATAGACTTATTTTATTTTACGGTAACAGTGTTTAAGTTATTATATAAGTTGATTTATACTTAATAGTTCTTGTAATTTTTGCATTTTTTTTATTTATATTGTTCTTTAATTGTTGAAGTTAGCATTGCTTTTGTTTTTTAATCTCTGCCAATATTAAAAAGAAACTAACGTGTGGATAGGTGGCAGTTGACGCTCTACAGGATAAATCGGTTGATCTAGAGCAGCCAAATTTGGTACAGATAAACTCTGAAAGACGGTTGATTTTTATGAAATTTTAATATTTTAGTTAATGAAAAATAAAGCGAACAAAGGAACAATACTATAATTTTAGTTGCAAAATCAACTACCAAATTTCTTATATACAAATTGTCGCGTCTTTTGAGTTATAACATTTACATGCATATGAAAGTACAGACCGTCCGACTATCATGCCTTGATGTTCTATATTCAAAATTCGATACGGATCGACACTTTAAATACTAAATCTGTCTACACATTTTAGATCAAATCAAATTTTATCAATCGAACTCTCTAAATTGTGCAGCTATCAGGATCATTTCCACTTAGACAACCAGACAGACAAACTTTTGTTGAATTGATTCCACCCGCAGCTTAATAAAAAAATCTCCACATTTGGGATATAGACCACATATATCTATCTGAAAGCGTTTTCGAATTATCTACTCGCCGTCATAGAAACATAATTCCTAAAATGTGTTTTTCGGATTCAATGAGGTCTGAAACTCGGAAATTCGTTGTAATCTCGAGTTTCAATTTTTTGACGATTATAATACTTTCTCTTTGCATATTTTCGTTTGCGAGAAAGTAAAAAAGAAGATAACGAATGCATCCGAGAAATGCAAGAAGCAAATATGCTTCATCTATTCTTCTCTCGGACGGTTTTCTCCCTCTCCGGCGGGAAGTGGTAACGGATTTCCCGGAGTGGACTATTCTTGGTATAAAAGGCTTACCGACATTGCAGGTTCTTTCTGAAATAAAAAACGTGCGTGTGGCATCATTTTATCTAAAAGGTAAAAAGGGGGGAGGCTTCTTGCTATATATTTTCTTTGTATAAATTTGATAAATTAATATTTTAAAATAAATTCGTTGATTTGATTTTGGATTGTTTTTATCCATTACTTTTGAAATTCATTTGTTTTTGAGTCGCTTAACACTCCGTTAGGAACTTTTTTAGTCTTTTTATTATTGCATTTTTTTCTAATACCAGATTGCAGTATTCGTTCGCATTTTTATTGCTGTATTGTATACTACATTGCCAAATTCTTGTACATCATTATACTGTTATATTACTGCAAGTTATTGTATTGTCAGATTGTTGTAATTATTCTTACTCCTTATTGAATTCGATATCGTTTCTTCTAATTGCCGTAGTGCTGTATATTATTGCACTTTCACAGTAGAAAAGTATTGCATTGTTATATTTTTTGTATGCTATCACGTGATGTATATTAACATATTATAGCTGCCTTTTTATGTTCTTGTATATGTAGTATAAAGAAAGTATAATAATCGTCAAAAAATTTGAATTTGATATTCAGACAAATCTCCACATATTATACCTCACTGAAATCGAAAAACACATTTTTGAAAATTGTCTATCTGTCTGTCTGTGACAAAGATAACTGAAAAACGCTTTTATCTAGACAGATGAATTTTGGTAGATCTTTATATTAAATTTGTAGATTTCAATCAAAATTTGAGTAATATCCGCTCATAGAAATCAATGAGGCCAGCCGTTCGAATATAATTCAGCACAATAACCACAGAAGGAAGGGAGCTAGATAGATAAAATTATATACACATAATTAACATCAATAATCTAGACACCTATCCAATTTTGAGCTAAATCCAAAAAGGGATAGGCCTTCTGTCTATCTGTACTTTCAGAAAATGTAAACGCAATAACTCAAAGACGCAATAACTTAAATATGTCAAATTTGGTAAGGGATTTTGGGACTACAATTGTAGTTTTGTGTCAAATTTTTATTTCAATTGCTTGAGAAAAACGCGTCTGAAACACAGATTCGATTTTTGGATACTATTAACAGCATGCCAGAAATAAATCGCCAAAACCCACGCTAAGGATAACTCGATAGATTCAGCAAAAATGCTCAATTCACGCCGAGGGTTAATAATTCGCAATTATTGTACGCCAATGCCAAGCAAGGCGTTCTCTGTTAACACCTTTATAAGAGAGTATGCGAGAATGTTTTGGGGAGACCACTCTTGTGGATTTCATCCAGTAACGAATAATTATTGTAAAAATTCGTAATTAAGTATTTTGTGTAAATATGTTTTAATGGATTTCTGTGTAATACATTTTTACATTTCAAATTTAATAGACACGCAGCTCATGCTAGTTTAATAGCTATACGTTCATTTTGTACATTGTACTGTACATTTTCTTAATTTTCTTTCAATATCTCTGTATATCAAATCTTATCATAGGAAAGAGCAGCAATATTTAAAAATAGGTGCAATTTAACAATTTTTTATCAGTACCTGATGTTTTCATAGCAAATAAAAACTCTTCATATTTATTCATGCAAAATTTCAAAAATTTGATTAAGAATAAACCTTATACTTAAACTACTCAACTTGGAAAAAATGTCGAATTTATATATATATATATATTTGATCATTATCAATGAAAAATATCAGTGTAGAATATTGATAGCGACAATGAAAATGATTTAATTTTCATTTTAACAATGGAACGTATTGTTGTAAAATACGTTCAAAACATAAAAACAAAACTGATTAAAAAAAGAAAAAAATACTACGAAAGAATTCTATCATTGAAAAGATTTTTTTATAGTTTATGATGTATAATTTTATTTCCATATTGTAAAATTTTTTGAAGTTGTTGGAGAAAAATCTAAAATTTTAATAGGTTTTCATTAATTAAAATTTCAAACAATTTTGCACCTAAGTGCGCATTCTCAACCCAAAATATATATGTGCCACGTTTGGTAGCTTTAGATCAAATGATTTGATTAGTAAAAAACTAATACAGTCTCACTTATATTTATCTTTTATATTAGTTGAAATTACATAATCTTTTTTACTAGATATCTTATCTAATAATAAGGATTATTTTTAATTTTTTATTAGATAGCTAATAATAATAGGATTAGTTATCTTATCTAATCTTTTTTATTAGAGATAGTTTCTTCCTATTCCCCTTTTGTTAGGTCATTCATTTCTGCATTTACTCTGATTGTTACATTATTATGTGCATTCTTATTTGTATTCATTTTTGTATCATTTATTTCATCTTTTATTGCTGTGATTTCATTTATTGTATTTCAGTATTTACTGTTTCAGTTATATTGTTATATTATTTCATTGTAGCTGCATGTGTTCTTATTTAGTTGCTTTTTTCAAATATATTTGCTTTTATTGTTGAATTTCTTTCGCAGTGTCACATGTAATATACATATCGGGATTAGTTCTTCTTCCTATCCCCAGATGGCAGCATATCCTATTGTCTTGAAAGTTATGCAGAAAATATTTCCTGTTTGTTGGCGGTCAAGAAAAGTAGACGTTCATGTGGAGTGTGAGCTATCACTAGCTCGCGAGGAAAAGCAGAGAAAATTTATTTTAACTATCACATGGAACCCAGCGAGTTTCTTGTAAAATTAGTAATTTATAAAGAAAATACTTTTATTGTGTTTAACAAATATTTATAACCGTGATATGGAAATTGCTTAAATTGTAAAAAAAATTAGGTGGCTCGATGTGAATGAATGGATGACTAGTCAAGAAAATTGTTTCCTGATTTCTCTTGCGTTGAATTTTCTATTTTTTGCAAACAAGAGCACGAAGTATGTGCTCACGAACAGTGCAAGAATACTTCGTTAAGGAAATTACGCTATATTCGACAATCTATATATCATACTGCTTTTTTGCATTTCTATATTGCTTTACCATTATAATATATTTGTATTGCTTCCCGCTCTTCAATAATTTACTGTGTAATTTGTATTGTTTTAAGTTATTGAAATGACAAATTTGAAAAAGATTTTTCTTTGCATATATAAATTAAAAATGAATTCTTGTAATGCCGACTTAGGGCATTCAAGAAAAAATTAAACAAATAAATAAATTATACAAGATATTAAGGAAAATTCCGTCCTAAATTGTCATATATTCTATGATTTATATTGTTACGAAATTTTCTTTTACCGGGGTTCGTTTGGATAGTGGAAGAGATATGGTGTGTAGAAACGCTCAATCAGTAGGCAGAAGTAGAATAAAAACAACGACGTTTATTTACACGAAGACACACAGGACAGCACAAAGCGACAACTATGTACAGCACAGAAGACGATTATCTTCACCCGAGACGTGTAGCATGCAACAGCACACACAGCAGCATACAACCAGAATCTACTGCAGACAGTAGCCCACAGCTCAGTTCAGCACGAGCTTGACTCCGTCGCTTACGACTCCTCCGCTCCGTCTTCGGACTTCTCCGTCGTCTTCCCGACTTCTGGCTTCGTCGTCTCTCTACTCGGACTTCACTTCTCTGGCAGGTGCAGCCCCTTATATAGGTCTCAGGAGGCGGGGCTAGAAGCCTCTCAACCAATCAGGAACGTTCTAGGCGTATCTCGGTTCCTACTGGATGGATCGGGAAAATTCTCGAAGTTTCGGGTATTATCTATTTTGGCGCCAAAGTCGCCAAATTTGTCGCCAAGTCGCCAAATGGTCGCCAAGTTTGTCGCCAAGCTCTGGGACCTCCGGCGTGCTAGTCCCATTCAGATGACTGTAAAACTTTCTTTCTTTTGATGGAATAAACTGTGCTGGGAAGCCGAATTGCAGGTTTGTAACAATATAATTTTTCTAATATCTTATGTTTTGAATGATATATTGTTTTGCATTCTAAAAAACCACACGCTGCTCTACCTATTGAACAGTACTTGGTAATTCCTCATTCCCTTCAATTGATGGAAAAAGTGCAAGCATTTAAAAACAAAGGAAAAAAAGTATAATACTGGCAACAATTATTACTTTTTCGAATCATCTTAGGATTAGTGAGGTAACTGGAAATATAGAGTAATTAGGACAGAGACTGCAAGTACACCGTAGTGACATTTTAGTGATTTAAAAAGCGTGCTTTCTTTAAGAAATTCAAAGGAAGACGATAAACTTTCTTCATGCTTTTTTTAGTAAAATTACCTATCATTTGTTTACTTTAGTTGCATTCGTGATCACAAAAAGTTAAATCAACACTTTTCCAGCTGTTACTTTTCATTCCCTACATCGGATGTTTGCAAAGTATAGAATATAATCATTATTATATTATACATTTCTTGGATCTCTAGGATATAATGGTTGTAAGTAACATCTAATATTCATTTTGAGATTTTCTCCCAAAAAACAGGATAGGATTTTCAGTTACCTGGAGCAATTTTTATCTTAAGATATAATTGGGAACAGGTTTTTATTGTAATTAAGTTCTATATTTTTTTTCATGCATTCTGTAATTTTATTGTATAATAGGAGTATTAGGATTAGTAATTTTGGGAATTAAATTAGGTAATTTAGGAAGTATATACAACAATATTTTGTTTAAAAATGTAAGATACTAAAAAGATTGTACAAATGATGAAATGTATAGTAATTTGGGAAGGAGTTTTTTTCCTCAGTAGTGTGTGTCCACGATAGTATTTATTTTTAATACCAGCTTAGCATCAATTAGTCTTTATTGTTTTATTATCTACCATGTGATCAAAACAATAATACTTTTCATGTTAGAAATCGAGTTGCTAATAATGATTTGATGTTAACTAGAATTCAATATAAATAGGAAAAAATTGCCAAGGAAACAGAGGGGGAAGAAATTCTAAAAGAGTAATCTGAAAATGGTGGTTTTGACTTTTTTTTTTTCAATAAGAAACAGCTGTTGTGGGAATGTAGAAAGTAGATCTCAAATCATTCATTTTTGATTTTTCAACAAATATATATGTATATATATTTCATCGATTCTGTTGAAGGTATGAGAATTAATGATTATTATTTGTTCGTCTAAGGGACTGATGTAGTTAACAATGGGTGGTCAGCTGAATGTGACAAGCTTGAAGCACATCAATTGAATTTAGAATTTATCTGATGTTAATGATAGTTTATAGTCGCTAAAACTTTATAATACCATATTTTATAGCTCTGTAGAATTTTTTTCGACCAATGTGATTGTCACAGAAAATTTAGTTGGTTTGGTTCTTGAACGCTCAACTTGAAAGGAGAGCTTTATTGAAAGCTACTGAATTGAATTACTGTTTCTTTTTATTTATTTTAAGATATGTTACAGATTTTTATATATATCCTTCTGGTGTCTATCATAATTTTTAGCCCTTTCTATTTTTAACCAGTGGGAGTGGTCACCCCAAAACTTTCTCGTATATTTTCCAATAAAGGTTTTATCTCGGAGAACGCCCTGCGTGGCATTGAAATACAATAGTTACGAAATAGTAAATTTTGGCGTGAACATAACATTTTTTCTGAATCTATCGTATAAACTTTGTGAGTTCGTCGGCGATTAATCGATTCGTTGGGATACCTTTAAAAGTATCCAAAAATCGAATTTGTGCTTTAGACACGTTTTTCGCAACCGATTGAAATAAGGATTTGAAACAAAACTGCACTTGTAGTTACAAAATTCCAACCAAATTTGATATATTTAAATCAGTGCATTTTTGATGGTGTTTACACGGTTTTTAAAAGTACAGAGCGACAGACAATCAACCCACAGATGGATTTAGCTCAAAATTTGATAGATTATTTGTCTACATTATAGATATTAAATCTGTGTACCGAATCTTGTCTATCCAGCTCTCTTCGTTTGGTAGTTATCGTGTTAACTATACTCGAAGAGCCCGACAGATGAACTTTCTCTGAATAGATTTTAATCAAAATTTGAGAGAAATCTACAAATTCGAAGTAAAGACCATATACCAAATTTCGTCTTTTTAGCTCAAAGCATTTTTGAATTATTTTTTTCACAGACAGACGAATATTTTCCAAAAATACGTTTTTTAACTCAGTGAGATCTGAAACATGGAGATTCGTCAAAATTTCGAGTTCATTTTTTTAATGATTATTTTACGATCTCTATACTGTGTATACGAAGAAGTAAAAAGTTTCAATTTTCAATTTTTCTTAATAAAATTGGGGATTGGATGATTATAAATTACTTCAATTTGAAGGTATTAAATAATCAAGACAATCTATATGACATATTCCATGAAATGGAATATATATTTATTGAAAAAAAATATACTTTGGGCACTTTGGGGCACTTGGACGGTAAAATAAATTCTGAGGTTCGTAAGCAATAATCTTATCATTTCAAATATATTCTCTGCAAACCATTTCATTACTGTGATTATACGTGTTCCCAATTAATGAATTTACGTGTTCCCAATTAACCCATAGTCTTTAGGCTAATTGGTAGCATATCGAGGGAATCATGGGAATTACTGTAACAGAGACTGGTTAATTGATAAATTAATTTTGATTCAAGAATATTGTTTAATGAAACCGACAGAACATGACGATATTCAATGCATAAATTATAAACTTGTTATTCTTCTTGTAAATTTGAATGCTTCTCTCATTCTTCAATCATTTTAAATCGAAGAACATGACATCTGTAGCAAAATAACTGCAAAGTTATTCTATTTATTTTCTTAGAGTTATCATTTATGCTTTTTTTTCAATCATTAAAATATTATTTTAAGTGGAACACTTAGTGTGTATTGGAAGCTTCTGCAGATATAGTTTTTATTCTTTTAATAATAAAATTTTCTATATAAATTACATTTATATAATTTCTAAAAATTCAATCAAATGAATTTTCAATTTTTTTTTACTGTATACATGCAACACGCTACCTTTCATTAAAAAGTTTCAATTGAAAATGAGTGTCTTATTTCATACGACTCGTTGCATGCTTCGTGATTCGTATTCACATGATAATGGTTGCAAGTTTGATTATTTTGTCTTGAAATTTGATAACAAACAATTCAAATTCAACTGAGGCGTTTCATATTTCCTATATTGTGAAACTAATTGATATTATTTGGTGCTTCATGATTAATTATTTTCATGTCTAATACCTTTAACTTGAAATCTATTTTTGTATAAAATATGATGAGTAAAAAATTATAATCTTAAATTTGTTTTAATTGGAATAAAAATATTGATTGAATTATACAAATTTTAGAAACAGCCGACAGCTAACTTCATTCATATCATGAAAAAACAATTCAATAGTTTGTTTTAGCAGTCAATAGCAAACGATTATAAATTACTAGCCGCCTCAGGCGACCAGCCGGTTCGCCAGTATTACCACTCGCTACAATTTTCAATTGTATATTTTAAGTATCTCTTAACAGATTCTCAAACAAAACATTTTTAATCTTCAAATTTTGATAGTCATACCAAACTTATACTGTTGTTTAGATCGTTTCGTTCAATTTACTATACATATTTTGCAATCTGTTGTCATTTCCTTTAATTTAAAGTGGAAATAATGAAATTGTAATTAATATAAAGATATTTTTTAATAAAACCAAACGTTTTATTTCATTTATCATCTTTATTGTTATTTATTTATTATTATTATTATTGAATATGACTATTGAAAACAGAATCGCTCGGTATTTAAGTCTTACGTGAACTACAAAATATTTTTCATAATTTATGTAATATCTCAAACAATAATTCAACAAAAATTTCTCAAATTCAGCATAAAATTCAGTTTTTAATTTTGTTTTCAAAAGGATTGAAATGAAATCAATAATAATATTTTGTTCCGGCCTATAAATATATTTCAAAAATTATGAAATTTAATGCATTAAGGTATAGTATTCTGAGAAATATTCTGAACACACCAAATTTTAAATAAATGAATGAATGTTTCTATTTTCCACCATCAACTAAGACTTATTTATGAAGTTTTGAATGTTAAAAATTTGGAAAAACTCAACATTTTCAAAATCTTAGGCCAATTAATCTTGAGAAACCTGCGCGCTGATTGGCGTATTTTCTTTGAAACGATCGATGGAAAATCTAAAATTATTCTTTTTTTATTGAATACTGATATTCAAATTTCCATAAATCAGTCAATTTAAGTGATTGATTTAGTTGATTGGAAATTATCTCTTTTTATTTAAAATATTAGTGTTTCAAGAACATTTTGTTATTCGCGATTTCCACAGCAGAAGCTTTATGTAAAATCAAAAATTCGTTATTTATTAGAGCGTTTATTGAATCAAATTACATAAAATATAATAATCAAATTACATAAAATAAAATATAATAATTTTCCATTTAGACCATTTTAGCAGATTTGTGTCTTACTAAAAGATTACAAATTAGCTGTGTTGAATGGATATCCTGTTCATAATAAACAAAACTTGCTTTAAAATATAACTGATTTATTGGATTAATAATATAGAGAGTGAAAAAGATCATAAAATAATTTTTCTTGTATTTATTTTTTTAGAAAAAAATAATATTTTATATTTGTTTCCTTTATTACAGACACGTGCCGAAAATTATATTTTTGCAGATTTCATTTCCAAAGAAATTTGATTTATTTTTAGTTGGAGCTTTAATCAATGTGATGGCAACACTTAGAAAAAAGCTATTTTTTCCCATGAATGCGAAACGTGCACGTGTAGCTTAAATTTAATTTTTATTTTGTACGAAAAAAATTGTTGAAAAATATAGTTAAAATATTTTTTTTAAATTCATTAAAAATAGAAATTTAATTTTAAGGTTAAAACATTGGTATCATTTAAAAGATAAATTTTTGATCTTTAACTTCATGTAAAAATCTTTTTTGTGCGGTAATATTTTCGGAATTTATAGCAGAAACACGCCAACATTTCGCTTAATTTTTAAACAATAAAATTCTAATTAAAAATTCGAAAAAATAACCCCCAGGTGCACATTCCTGGCCTCCAAAGTATACACGTGCCAAATTTGGTAGATGTAGGTTAAATGGTCTAGCCTGTAGAGCGCCAACACACACACACACATTGAGCTTTATTATAAGTATAGATGTATGAAAAGTTTATAATTTAATTTAAATGTTTTAAGAAAATATATGCAGGCTAAACACTTTAATAGGGATTTAATAGCTAATTTCTAAATTGTTGGAAATAGGCATATACTATTTCCTTTTGGAAAGCTACTTAAATTGAAATAAAAGAATATTTATTTAGTTTGAATTAATAAATGTGCTGCTATAGAAAATTAATAATATAAATTTTTGTATTATTTCTTGGTTCTACTAGTAGTATTTAGCAATATAATATTAACAAACTAACATTTTAAACAAATAAGACTCCATTCTTCTTCGATTAAAACTGAATAGTGATATGAAATTTCGAATATCACTATTTTAGATGATTTCATATCATTTTACCGGCCAACTCTCGTTGAAGTGCCCATTGACATCCATGAAATAATGAACCCCATACCTTCCTAATTCGATCGATTTTAATAGCAAAAAAGTGGAATTTTTTTGTTTATTTGCTTAAAATGATGTTAGTGTCTTAAGAATATGGGACTAATTATGATTAATAGAACGAAGTTATAAATCCTAATTTTTCAGAAATGTGTTTCTTCATTTAAACAATATAAAATATAATTATTTACATCATTTGCAGAGATTCTAAGATGTAATTATATATTTATCTCTAATGGTATAAAAATTAGCACCTGAACCTCATTTAAAGGCAACCATTGCGTATTCTTTTGTGTAAGATTCAAAAGGAGTTTTTTTATAGTAGGAACGCATCATAAAGCAGTTGTAAGTAAATGGAAATTATTCTTGTACTCACAGCAGCTGAAAGCATTTCGCAGCTTTCAAGCAGAAGATATCTATCAGAAACTTTCTTATCAATTAAAAATACTGTTAGAAAATTAAGTTGTCCTCAATCAGAATACTTCCGAGATCCTAATATTCTTAAAGAAAGCAGCAAAAAAAGCATTATAATTCTTAAGAAATATATCAAAATTTTGTAATTAACTTCTGAACAAGCTAATGCATCATGTTTTAAAAAATTTCTGTGGGAATATACATTAACTTTAGAATGTATAATTAATGCCAATCAATAGTTTACTAACTAATTTAGTTAGTGGAAATTCAGTTTTCTTTCTTTTAAATGTAGAAGCCTTTGAAAGAATATTTCCTAATATGCATACCCATCTTTTCGAATAATATCAACAGCAGTTTGTGTCTTTCTTACCGTTTTACAAATGCATTAATAAATCGAAGAAAATGACAACCATATTCTTTACTTATGAAGTATTAACCTAAAATATTTTTCCATAATCTTTTATTTTTCATCTTCATTAATGATATAAGTCATAAGCAATGCATATCGGAATTATTTCAGAAAGATATGTATTCAAATAAACTCATTAAGTTTCATAGCGGTTTATTTTTTTAGAATGAATGCAATAAACTTTTAAATAATTCGAATAGAAACATGAGAAATTTATTTCGAAGTACACGTTATTTTTGTTTTCTGTTTTGCAATATTTAATCTATTTTCTTTATAAAAAATATCTCAATTGTATGTATTTTTAAATATGCATGGTAAAGATAGCATTTGGGACAATTTGAGAAGTCAATGTATATATCTCAAAAAGCTTATGAATGAATCTTACATTCTTAAAGCATTGAAAGTAGAAAATTAATTCATCTCCAAACGTTTTCTTTGAGTTCATAAATTAGTTTGAAACATTATGTTTCATTTGTTCAGATCTGAAAGTTAAGAATTTTTGCCAATTAGGTTTAATGTCTCAAACAGAACGAATAAACTGAAATGTCAAATATTATCTTTATAGCAAACGATATTTACATTGTATATATTGCTTATACTCTAACTGCAAATGTAACTAGAAAAATATATGTAAATTTTGTAACAATGGAGTGAAAAGTGTTTTAAAAATACGATGGCATCTTAAAATATGTCAGCTAACAATGTAATGATTTAAATTTAAATAGCTATATTATTTATATATCTTTTCGCGAATTATATGTGAAATAATTGAAATATTTATACTTTCATTGCTAAAATCATTACTAAAGTATTATTAATGGTGTAAATCCGTCGTTTATGTTTACTTTTCACAGAATGTAAATTATTAAAAATAAACATCTGAAACATCTGAAATATATAGAATTTTAAGTAGTTATGTATGATTTAAATTTATAATTTGAGTAGATTTTTGTATAAATTTATTATTAAGGAAAATAGTTTTAAGTATTTATTGTCATATTTTTAATGAAATTACAATAATCTATACTTATAAATAAAGCTCAATGTGCGTGTGTGTGTGTTGGCGCTCTACAGGTCAGGTCATTTGACCTACAGCTACCAAATTTGGCGCATGTATACCTTCGAGGTCGGGAATGTGCACCTGGGGTCCCTTTTTTTATTTTTAATTAGAATTTTAATTATTAATTAAAAACTAGCTTTCCCCCCAAAAAAAATCTTCCATTTTCCCCACCGCCAAATGAGTAAGGCTTCACTTTTTTTTCCGAACAGTAAGGAGGCTAGGGTTAACATTTTTCGGCCGATTATTTCAAACGATTCTGTTTATTTTCTTAATGTTTTATGCATTTAAAATTAAACATTGTTAATTAATCGATCTTTCAGATTCATTCTGAAGTACTTTTGAATTAAAATAACACAGAATAGAGGAAATTTAAAATGTCTAATCTGCATAGCGTTACCCCAACTGGCGTAGAAAAATTCACGCATTTCAGTTACCGTAACTGGCGTTGAAAATTCACGCATGCGCATTCTGTTCTGATTGTTGACAATATTGTCAATGGATGATTCTTGATTCAAATTATTTTTAGGTTAGTTGCATGCTTTTGTAATTAAATTGTATTTATGTTGGTTATATATTTTTGTATATGCTTATAGTTTTAAGTACATCGTTTTTTTAAGTAGTTTTTTTAAACCTGTTTTCGACCGATTATTTTAAACGATTCATTTTATTTTCCTAGTGTTTGATGCATTTAAAATTAAACATTGTTCATTAATCGATCTGTTCATGATGAACCTGAGAAAATTTTGTTGAGAAATTCTTGAGATATTACATAAATTAAGAAAGATATTCTTTAGTGCCCATAAAGTTTAAACGCTCAGTGACTCTGTTATCAGTAATCATACTGTTACAAACCTGTAATTCAGCTTCCCAGCATAGTTTGTTCCATCATCAGAAAGACTGTTTTAAAGTCATCGGTAGGACGGGGTCCGGGTGTCGCGTCGTAGGTCCCAGAGCTTGACGACAAACTTGGAGACCATTTGGTGACTTGGCGACGAATTTGGCGACTTTGGTGAAAAAATAGATTATACCCGAAACATCGAGAATTTCCCCAAACCGTCCAGTAGTAACCGAGATACGCCTCGAACATTCCTAATTGGTTGAGAGGCTTCTAGTCCCGCCTACTGAGACCTACAAAAGGAGCCAGTCTGTGCTGCTAGAGGAGTGGAAGAAGAGTAGTCGGAACCGATAGAGCGGAGTAGTTAGAAGCAACAGAGGAGTGAAGTAGTCGGAATTGACGGTGAAGAACTGGTCTTCCAGGGATTAGCAGAGCAGCGACGGAGTCAAACTCGTGCTGAACTGAGCTGTGCTCTACTGTCTGCAGTAGATTCTTGTTGTATGCTGCACGTCTCGGCTGAAGAGGATCGTCTTCTATGCTGTATATAGTTGTAGTTTTTGTGCTGTCCTGTGTGTCTTCGTGTAAATAAACGTCGTTGTTTCTTTTTCTACTGCCTCCTGCTGATTGAGCGTTCTCCACACCATATAACTTCCACTATCCAAACGAACCCGGAAATTTCGTAACAATATTATAAAAAAATGCTTTGTTTCATTAAAAAATATTATTATACTAATTGCAGTTTAATTCTTTCCACTTTACTTTAAAGAATAAATTCTACTGGAGCTAACAGAAAATTAGAGAGATACATATTAAGTTATGACTGAAGACTTTTATAATATTATGAGTGAATTATATGACTATCAAAATTGAAGTTTTAAAATATTTTGATGAAGAATCTATTAAAGTAGGAATTGCGTAAAATATTTAATTATTAAAATTTCAACGAACATTAAGATTAAGATTAAGACCAGCTGGTCGCCAAAGGCGGCTAGTAAATAATAAATTCAACAATGATAAAATCGCTAATTATTTTTAATTTTTACTGTGAATAAGGCTGAGTTTTTCCCAGCTTAACTATTTCATGATGGTTGTTATCACACTATTTTATTTAATTTCTTTCAGTAGTGGAAAAAAGATTGAAAAGTATTCTTTGAATTTAAAAATAGCATTCCAAATCTAGAAAAAAGTGATCCCAATAAAAAAATTAATTTCATTTTTTTATATATCTTCGAAAGTATCATAAAATTTAAAAATAGTTATCAATACCTGGACCTATTCTAAAATGCACAATTTAAGTAAAGGCGGTTTTTCAAAAACATTATGAAAAGAATTCTATTAGTATAATTTTCGGAATTTTATTAAAACATTATAAGCAGCTATTTTTATACAAAAACATTGGAATTGGCTTAATTTCATTTGATTAAACTAATTTCTCTACTGTAGTTACTCCATTATTTAATTCTGTTCAATGATGAAATATTATTTGAGCATTTAATAATCATCCTTAATAACAACCAAATATGAACAAAGCATTCTATGGAGATTAGAAATGTTTTCTTCGGAGTGCATATTTTGAGATTTTTTATTAGAAATTTAAATTAAAACCCAGCGGAAGTTGTCTCCCAAAACTTTCTCGCATACTCTCTAACAAACCTGTTATGCCAAAGAACATCTTACACGGCACTGATGTACAATAGTTACGAAATATTAACTTTTGGCTTGAATGCAGCACTTTTACTGAAACTGTCGTCTCATCCTTGGCGTGTTTTATGCCACTCAATCCTTTTCATGTGGTTAATAGTAACCAAAAATTGAATTTGGGGTTTACGCACATTTTTCTTGATTGAAATAAAGATTTGATTGACAAAAAGCTACACTGTAGTCACAAAATCCCATACCTAATTTGATATATTTAAGTCATTGCGTTTTTGAATTATAGAGTTTACATTTTTCTGAAACTATAGACAGATAAATACTCAAAACCTTGTTGATTTTGGCTCAAACTTTGACAGGTGTCTATACTATAGATGCTAAATCTGTGTACTAAATCTTACCGATATAGCTCTCTTCGTTTTGTTTTATCGTATTAATTTCTATTCAAACAGATTGATAGACGGACTTCCTCTGAACAGGTTTTATTTAAAACTTGATAATTTTCAAATTTGGTGTGAAGACCGTATACCAAATTTCAACCTTCTAGCTGAAAGAGTTTTTGAGTTATCTTAATCACAGATAGACAAACGGACATTATCAAAAAATGTTTTTTTCGAACTCAGGGAGGTCTAAAACGTAGAGATTCGTCAAAATCTTGAGTTCGAATTCTTTGACGATTACTATACATTCTCTATACTATGTAAGCGAAAAAGAAAAAGAGAAAAAAAAACGATGTTTTGGCATTTTTCCAAGATAACTTCCAAAAATACAGTTGACTATAAACGGTTGTTACATCATTTTAAAACTTACAAAATTTTACTTCTTAATTATACAAATTTAGTTTCGGAAAATTTTTCCTGAATTGCGACAACCTTTTAAAAATATTTTTTACATGATTTAGACTATAAATTTTATTGTTGCAATGAAATTAAAACTACTTTCAATGGTTATTCAAATATTAATAGCATGATTTTTCTGTTGTTGTAAGCCAAGGAAAAGAAATTAAGGAAAGACAACACATAATTAAAAAACAGACGACTCGGTGAGTTGCAATTTTAATACCACTATGTTGTCGTGATATTTGTCCCCTTTAGGCAAATTCATACAAATGGTACAATTTGGTTGTAACAGCGACCAAAAAGCACCAAGAAAAAATTTTGCCAAATCATAAAAATATATTCAAAAAGTGAATCTCATTCTGTATAGTTTAACGATTCAAATCGCCAAATTGGAGAAATTTTTTCTTGGCGCTTTTTGGTCGCCGTTAAAACCAACAAGTACCATACAAATAGATGGCAAAACAAGTCAAATTAAAAGGGCTTTAATGTATATCACAATCTGATGTTAAAAATTAATTTATTGTCAGAATCATATGTATCAAATGTGCATAATAGATTCAGTTGTTTAGCAGGCTGGCCGCCGAAGTCGGGTAATCGCCAAATCGGCCAAAATGCTATTAGAAAAAGCTTTCTCGATTATTCAATTTATAAGAAACAGTAAATCGAGAAACAGAATATTAATTATATAGCTACATTCATTATTTTGATAAATATTTATTTCAGTTCGATTGTTAAAATAAGCTTGATACTTATTTATTTCAATCATAATTATTCAAAAGAAGAAGTATGAAAATTACTTCATATATTTAACATTCAGATGCCAATTTTACAGTTTTTACGCAGTATATTTTTATCTTTTCTTGTTTGATGCTTAAATTTAGTGGATTTTGTGATTGAATTTCTCTCGTTCACTTATCTGTTTATATTTTGAAACTTTTACAAGAAATTTTCTCGATAATATTACCTTATTTTTGCATTTTTAGAACACATTTAACAATTAAGCGATTGATTTAATCAAATTTTCTTTCCTTACAATTAGTGGCATCGCAGTGAAATTGAGAATAAGTTATTTTAAATACTCCATAATATTATGGAAAAAGGCAGCGACCAATACTTAACATATATATTATTAAGAAATGGCATATGCAGGGACAAGACATTACTTAACTAATGTTAGTAAGTAATATCTTTTGTTAACTGTACCTTTTATTGTACCTATCTTGTCCTAACTATACCTACTAATGTCTTGTACGGTAGTATCTTTGTATATATATCTTTAATGTTAGACATAAAAAAGATAAATAAATGTGAGCGACATGTCTTATTTACTCGCCGTGAAACTCTCTTCTATCAATTTAGGCACGAAAACAATCTTGTGATTATCATGACGTAATCAATGACGCAACATGAGCCCTATAGAATATGAGAACTAGTAAATTAGCATCTCTCGCAATATTTATAATGCCAGATTTAAAAAAATTAATGTCGAAAATACTTTAAATTAAATGAAAAAAATATTATTTTTAGTACATTAATAGAAATAGGCCTCTAAACAGGGTTTTTATTGAATTCATTTCTTTTATTACTAAAACTCAAGAAATGGAAAAGTAGGTAATGGTATATTATGAACTAGCCGCCTTTGTTGACCAGCCGGTTTGCCAATCATAATGCTCGTTAAAATTTTAATAATAACATATTTTATGTAACTCCTGTTTTAATAGCTTCTTCATCAAATTATTTTTAAGCTTCAAATTTTGATAGTCATATAATTCACTCATAATATAAAGGTCTTCAATCGTAACGTAATATGTATCTCTCTAATTTCTGTTAGCTTCTGTTTATACTTTAAGTTAAAGTGGAAATGATTAAAGTGCAATTGATATAAGAACATTTATTTTACTGAAATAAAGCAATTTTTTTTTAAATATGAGTACTGAAAACAGAGCCGCTGAGTATTTAAACCTTATGGGTACTAAAGAATATCTTTTTTAATTTATATAATATCTCAAGAAGTTTTCAACAAAATTTTCTCAGATTCATCTTGAACAGATCGATCAATTAAAAATATTTAGTTTTAAATGCATCAAACACTAAGAAAATAAACAAAAATAATCTGCCGAAAACATGTTAAGCCTTCAAAACCAAGTCCGTATCCGTTGTCAATAATCAGAACACAATGCACATGAGTGAATTTTAACGCCAATTATGGTAACGCAAATGCGTGAATTTTCTACGCCAGTTGGGGTAACAAAATGCAGATTAGGAATTTTAAATTTCCTTTATTCTGTTTTATTTTAATTTAAAAGTACTTCAAAATGAATCTGAAGGATCGATTAATTAACAATGTTTAATTTTAAGTGCATCAAACATTAAGAAAATAAACAGAATCGTTTGAAATAATCTACCGAAAATTTCTTAAGCCTAACCTCTTTAGAGTGGGAAAGAAACTAAAGCCTTACTCTCATTTGGCGGTGGGGAAATGAAAAGATTTTTTTGGCGGGAAAGTTACTTTTTAATTAATAATTAAAATTCTAATTAAAAATTCAAAAAAGTGACCTCCAGATGCACATTCTCGACCTCCAAGGTAAACATGTGCCAAATTTGGTAGCTGTAGGTTGAACGGTCTGACCTGTAGTCAGCCAACACACACACACATTGAGCTTTATTACAAGTATAGATTAAAAACTAAAATGTAGAAAATAAAATTATTGCATTAATATTACTGTATTTTTTCATCAATGATTTAATTAAATTTTTAAAAATACTACTTCTGATCATTTACATTAAAATTTGGATAACGCCGATAAAGAATTTTTAAATTATTTTTTGATATATTAAAATTTAATTTATCTATAAGTCAATTCCTTTAAATCCCTAAAGACTCACATTCTCCATTACTACATATTTCTTTGGTATTTTTATCAAAATAAACCCCAATGGCGCCCCCCAAAAAGAGCTATTATTTTCCGTAATTTTTAAATAGGGATTCGATCCCATTTAAATTAATTAATTTTTTAAAAATGCTAATTCTTATGATTTACATTAAAACTTGGATAACATCAATA
Source organism: Argiope aurantia (assembly GCA_026543865.1). Lineage (NCBI taxonomy): Eukaryota > Metazoa > Arthropoda > Arachnida > Araneae > Araneidae > Argiope > Argiope aurantia. The sequence goes on along the minus strand of JAPMOR010097588.1, from coordinate 63,878 downwards.
AAGAATTTTTTTTAACTATTGAAGAATCCTCTGAATCAGTAAAACTCATACTCCCTCACAACATATATTTCCTTGATATTTGATCAAAATAAACCTCAATATCCAAAAAAACTATTATTTCTGTAATTTTGAAATATGGTTACGATCCCTTTGTCACTTCAGGTACACGGTGATTAGGAATGTTTCGCAGATTTGGGACAATCCCTTTAAACACGAAGCCAACCCTCATTGGAACACCTTTCGTTCAAAAACTTCAGAGCCGCAGAAATGCCATCCCTGAAAAACAAGAGAGGGTGAGGTGGGAAGATAAAAGACAGAAGAAGGAGAAAAGTAGCAAAAAAATTCTAAAAGATCGATTTGGATCAGGAATTCCCATCATCATGCCCGGGATAGGAATTCTTTTTATTGCTATTATTATTATTTCCCTCTTGCAGTCGCTCTTCGCTCTATTTTGCAGTTCTTTTTTCTTAACTTATTCACTGAAATCCTATCGTGGAATATTCTTTTCCCGCCATTCCGTGAAAGATTTGGAATTCGCCAAGAAAATGTGTTCCGGAATGCCGATGCCGTATTTTTCACTCCTCCCCGCGCATCCGTCCTCTTCAGAAGGAGGTAAATGTTGTTAAAGGAACGTTTCAAAAGTGAAAAGATCATCCCGCCGCAGATGAAAATTTCATGATGTTAAGGGGGGGGGGAGATTTCGAAGGTTAAAATGGTGTTCGGGGCAGGGAATGAATACTGCTGTCTGACTTTTAAGGCTGTAACTTCTGACTTTTTTGGAGACACACTTGTTGCTGTTGTTGTTGATGGCGAAAATTTCCAGACGAAGAATTTCTATGACAGGAATAGATGAGTAGGAGTCAACCCATGTATCATTCAGTATCGGCATACCAGTGCTGAAATGTATTATTATTTTTGAGTTGAAAAAATATTTTTCGTTAATATTGAGGAAATTAACATTATTTGCTGTTGATGCTATTTGTGAAAGAAGAGAAAATATTTAAGTGAGGAACAGCATTCGAAAAAAAGAGTCAAAAAGAAACTCATAAAAGTTTCAACATCACGAGCTGCATATTTAGAAACAATGGAAAAAAATTAACATCAACATTATTAATTTTTTAATATCATAAAAAAATTTTAAACACTACCATATAAAAAATAGACAATTGCTTATAATGATAATACTGTGTGATACCCCGACATAACCAAAGGCCATGCAGAAAACTTGATGGGGCCGCCGAAGAGCAACCCTACCTAGCACGAAGGAACAAACTACACTTGATGACATTGGACCTTTGTAAACAATAAAGGACCCTCTAGAGAAAACGCTTATTGGTATAGAAAAAGAATAGAAAAGAAACATTACATTTTATATTACAGATTAAGTTGTAAAACATTAAAAATGAATAAAATATATTAAATGAGAATTAACATTAGGAGAGAGTTAAATACAAGTGATTTGACAAAATGTCCCTAACAGAAGATTTAATGTCTGGAATTTTTATGAGTTCTTGACTTCAAGAGACATCCAATTTCTTGGCCATCTCAGCCTGTGTTCTCGCCATAGTGCACGGACTTTGATCACGTGATTTATAGAACCTTCTTCGATGCCACATTGACAAGTCAAACTTTGGTCAAAGAAACGACTTTGATGCACAAAAAAATACACTATGGCCAGTGTATACTTGGTTAAATCACTCTCAATTCCGTTATCCAAAACGTTTTTAAAATGTTGACAGGTTGTTCTCCCCTTGATGGAATTATTCTATCTCTCCTTCCAATCCTTAATTATTAGTTTGCCTATAATACAAGTTTAAGCCACAACTATATTTTATATATTTATAAAGAATGCATTTATTAAATATATTTATAAGAAAGCATATTATTAAACACAATATGTTTATAAGAAAATATGGAGTCATTTCTGAAAAGAAATCGTCACATTTAAGATATGAGGAAAATAAAATTGGAGATAGTGGGAAAAAAATTATTTTCATATTCCTAAAATGGAAAAAAAAGCATATATTTAAAATGTGTACATATAATTTTTTTTTCAAATAAAGAATAGGGAATTTCACATAATTACTATTAATTTGAAGTGGGTTGACACTTTTCTTTAATTGTGTATGGTTTGATTCGCACCAAACTGAATTTAAGAATATTTTCTTTCTGGGTGAAAGGATATAGTATTCTAAATGGAATAGAATAACAATGATTTTATGGGAAAATTATTTAAAGCTATAAATAATTTAAAATTAATCCCCAATCAAGTAGATTTCTTAAACTTTTGGGACCATCAAGAATGTACAAAAGGGATGCTATAACATTTTTTTACAAAAACAAAATTATTTTTAGGTCATGCCTGTCCATACTTTTCTCCGATATCCATAATTTATTTTAATATTTTAAGACATTATCATGATAATTTGCATATAAACAAATATATTTAATTTTTTCACAGAACTGGAGGTTCAAAACTCACGTAAATAAACACTTTAACCATTAATATCTATATATTTGCTTTGAATTTGCTCAGTTGCATATAAATGCAATAATTACATTAATACACTAAAGCAATAATTACAAAATATATTCAACATTTTTATGATTTAATAATATTTCCTTTTACTTTAATTTCTTCATATAGCTAATAAAATAGAATATTAAATATATTAAAGTGACTTGTTGAAAGTCTGTCTAAAATTTGACACAGATCCGTAAGTTTAATGGAATGGCCACATCCCAGATTCCATTCAATAACTTTCAATTTTTATATTTACATAGACAAGAAAGGCAAAACTCAAAAAAAAAATGTTTTCTCGTTCAAATGAAAGTCTCACTTTCTGAATTCGTCAAAATCTGACTGTCGAATTTGTTTACGATAACAAAATGTTCTTTGTTTGCACTTGCCAATTAAAATTAAATGAGTGTATATATATATATATTTATTTTATTCTGTTTTTACCTTTTATATACCTTTATGTTTTTTTGTATCTTTCTTATAAAGCAATATCTCAAGAAAAAATCTACGAAATGGATTTTAACACCGTTTTAAAATTTCAAAGAATTGACATCCTAACAATGCAATTTATTATAGTATTTTTCCTAAATTTTAATAATTAAAAAAATGGTTTCATTTTCAACAACATCTTTCATTTTTATAAAAAAATTTATCAAGTTACGTATTCCGTTGGAATCAAATACAATAAATATCAATTTAGATAGTTTCCAGATGCTGCTGACAGGTAAAAGGATCTCTAAATTTTTATTAATAGTGTGTGTGCGTGTGTGTGTGTGTGTGTGTGTGTGTGTGTGTGTGTGTGTGTGTGTGTGTGTGTGTGTGTGTGTTGGCGCTCTATAAGTACATATATACTTTGGAAGGTAAGAAATCTCGATCTTGAATGTTCCCCAATAAATTTTAACTAAAATTTAATTCAACAAGAAATTTATTTACATTTTGCATTCCGAACATATTATTACACAGAAATTATTTCGCACCGTTCCAAAATTTAGAAATATTTCTCTTTAATTACACTAAATAATATTCTGAATGTTGGCAATGAAAACACTAAATGTTGGCAATTTAAAAAAAAAATTTATTCTCAACAATGGATTACATATTGCTTTAAAATTCAAATCGTTTTCATTCTGTTTCGTCAAATATTTAATAGCTTCATTTTATTCATTGTTAAAATAATTCACTAAAGAAGAAATATTCTGTTTAATATCTGCGTAATTTACAAGGCAAGTGAAAAAAATGAAATTACGATATCACGAAATTTAGATGATAGATGAATCATATATTTACATTTTTAAAATTCTGTGAGTAACAATATTTATGGGACTGCCCACAATAAAAAAGTCTACGTACTCTCTCTCTCTCTCTCATTTTCATTTTTTTTTCTAGCCGGCAAACAAACCAAAAAAGGAAGTCGTCCGATTTTGATGATATAACAGCTACGATGGCATAGTTCTACGTCAACCTTTTAAAGACGCATCTGCTGTCAAAGAAGCATACGTGATAATAAAGCAACACTGGTAAAAGCAGGTTAATCTTTTAAAAACGCATCTCTTTTCAAAGAAGGATACATAATAATAATGCAGTACTGGTGAAACCAGGTAAAAAAATATATGCGATTAAAAGATGATGATGAAAATTGTCATTGATACTTTATTCATTGCCTACGAGAATTCGAGCTTCAATATGCATTACCTACGCAATTTCGAGCTTCAAAACCCCCTAACCAAAACAACATCATGTTCTCACATGATAGTATGGCCTCGCCAACCAAGTAATGGCTAAAGGCAACTAGTACAATAATAATAGGAAATTCATAATAATAAACTATTCACAACCATAAAACAATATTTATGAATATGATTCTGATACCAAATACAGCAATGCTACATAAATGCACTTATTATTGTATCGTATATACATTGAAAAGCAATACTTATTGTATTAGACAGTTTTTTACTTATTATGTGAATATATCTTATGTGCTTGTGAAAAATCATAAGTCTAAATTTTTTGCAATTTGTTATTTAAATATTTGCAGAAATTTCGTGAGCTATTTTGAAATTCAATAGATGATATTCTATTAAGAACGCCATTATAAGTTCTTACATCAATTTATTAAAAGGATCTCGAAGATAGTTAAAAATTAATAGATAATATAAGAAATAACACCAAGGTAGTTAAATTGAATCTCCAAAATAGGTAAAAATAAAAGTAATGCCTCAGAAGTTTTCTGCAATGATGAATTGTCATATTATATAGCAAATGCTGCTGCATAAATAAAAGACAGTAAAAGAATTAAACAAAGTAATACAAAAAAGTCAAAAATAATAATAAGTTTTAAAGGTAGTGTGCTACCACTGTACTTACAGCGTACTAAACAGTATCGAATCGCGAATTTTATTACACCGTTTAGAAAATACAATCACTTAAATTCTTGTAGTATAAAATAATAATTTTCTAAGAAAATTGGCTCCCCAAAACATTTGCACAATAAACAAATATAACAGAAAAAACATTCCTTAGTTTTGCAGATAAAATGTTACTATATTTAAATTCTTATTCCCCAAATAAATACCGTGAAGGAGTAAGCCCTTCATCCCTAAAAGAATCCACACCGTAAATTCCGCCATTCCTTCCCTCCCCTAAGGGGGTACCATCCCTTAGGATAACCGATGAAGCGAAGCCGAGGACGTTACTTTTCCTTCTCCGAGATCATGATGAATCGAAGCACCCTCTCATCTTCTTTCCTTCGTGGTCGCTCCCCTCCCCCCAATCCACCTCACGAACGACTGGGGAAAAAGAATCCTCTAAACAGCCTCCAACACGTAAAGTCGTTTGGTGACCGAGAAAGACTCATCAAGAAGTTGCTGCGGGCTTCCCCCTCCTGGATAAAAGACGTTGGATTAACGAGAGTTGAGCCCTGGTCCCACTCACGGGACACATGGTTAATGGCAGTTAGGCCCAACAAACACTTTGCTGCTGATAATTACGAGTTTGTGACACACTTTTCAGTTAGGGGATTACGGTTATGGTCATTTACGGTTTGTTGTTATGAATAAAACATTTTTGGATGAGAAGTATAAGTCAATACGGATGAATTAGAATTTATGTGTGGAGGTTTCTGTTTGGAGAAAGTGATGCGTATTTGAAGAACGACGAGGTTTTACGTTACCATATTTCATTTTTAAAGACGAGGTTCTTATTTCAGTATTCATGTTTTTGTTTTTTTTCTTGAAATAGAAAAAATGCTTCTTTTATTAATATTTTCATTTAATCTTTTTAGTACTTAATAAGTGAAACTTCTAAACTGAATTTTCCTGGCCCCATATGGATTTGCCAAATATTACTATTAAGCGAATTTGTTCAAATTTATGATCATTTGCAAGCCATTGACGCTTTCTTTTCATAACGCCTTGTTGCCAATTTACAGTTCCTACTTTTTAATGGCATATAAATACAAATATGCAAAAAAGTAAATTTTAATACAAACAGACATCACTCTAGTTATGCATGTATGTTCCTCATCCAAATGGACCGATTTCACCTAAACTTTGCACATTTATTATTTATGGCAAAAGAAGATTCTGAAATAATGAAGGTTACAAATAATTGTATAGATTATGAACTATTTTACCCTTAATTTTTGTTATCTTTGTTTCCTTATTTATATGTATTGAAATCTTTTTAATTGGTTATATTGTTACAAACCTCCAATTCTGCTTCCCAGCATAGTTGGTTCCATCATCAGAAAACGGTTTTACAGTCATCTATATTTGACGGAGTCCGGGTGTCGCGTCGGAGGTCCCAGAGCTTGGCGACAAACTTGGCGACTTGGCGGCGACTTTGGCGCCAAAATAGATTATACCGGAAACATTGAGAATTTTCCTGATCCGTCCATTAGGAACCGAGATACGCCTCAAACGTTCCTGAATGGTTGAGAGGCTTCTAACCCAGCCTCCTGAGACCTATAAAAGGAAGCAGCCGCAGCTGCTAGAGAGTCGTGGTCGGAATCGGAGAGTAGTCAAAATCGGTGAAGAACTGGTCTTCCAGGGATTAGCAGAGCAGCGACAGAGTCAAGCTAGTGCGCTACTGTCTGCAGTAGAGTTTTGTTGTGTGCTGCTGTTGCACGTCTCGCGGCTGAAGATAATTGTCTTCTCTGTGCTCTATATAGTTGTCGACTTTGTGCTGTCCTGTGTGTCTTCGTGTAAATAAACGCCGTTGTTTTATTTTCTACTGCCGCCTGCTGATTGAGCGTTCTCCACACCATATAACTTCCACTATCCAAACGAACCCGGAAATTTCGTAACAATATAATAAGAATTCTTAAAGAAAAGTTTGAAAAATTACGCTTTTAAAAATATATTGAATTAAAAAGCATTAGACATGGAAATAGCTTAGTTTCGTGCAGCGTCAAGAATATCAGCTCATAATTTTATAAATAATTACTTAAAAATCAATATAAGTTAGAAGATAACATATCAAGATGTAGTTTTCAAAAACTATATTTAAAACATTTGGATTTACTATTCAACCATTTTATATTTAATTTTTATTATTCTTTTGATGGTAACAGATTATCATTTTGTAATTTCAGCATTAGTTAAAGGTATTAAAATCTTTATTTTTAGTTATTTTTTTAAATAAATAAAAAAAATTGAAATCATAAAAGAAATTAATGATTTCTATGATACTACTGAAACTAAATTTATTTATCTTTTATGAAAGTAGATATTTTCTTCCGATTTCTCTCCTGTAATAGTTTTCAAGTTCAATTCAATTCATTTCAGTTCAATTCAGAATTCCACGTCAACAACATAAATGGATATCAGTGATTAACATTCAATAAACATTTTATTTTGTTGTTGAGCTTCATTTCCTATAATTATGCTATCATGGCTACATGATACTAATGTGGATAAAGGTCGTAATTTTAAATCTTTACCTGATTCTCAATTCACTGACTTGCATGGCAACTTATTGACATTGAAATCAAAGGGCTTATATAAAATTCCCCGGTTACTCAAATAGAATTCTGATTTGATAGAATCTAGTCTTGAACTTTCAAACCTCTGAGGTTATGATTTTGTAACAAAGTGCTTTGAATATAACTTTCTTAAGGAGAAATAAAAAGCTTTTGCTTTGTACTCCCCAAATTTCTTACACCATTTCGCCATAGCATGGATAAGGAACATGAGTCTGGTGATATAAAGGTATGGGTTTTGGCCTCCGCTTTTCTCCGGTTAACAGAATTATTTAAAAGTCTTTCGTGAATTTTAGCAAAGAATTGTTGTTGTCTACTAGACTGTTGGAGGTTTCTCTAATGTATGTCAAGGCGAAGCGCAAATATGGTTACCAATTACCTCTGATAATCCTCCAGTAAGTTAAACCATCCTCCCATGTTTTAGAGAAAATCAAGCTTCTACTTTTCTACTTCAATTGCTACCTATATGGTCTTCGGTTAATCCCTAGCATGCAGCTAATACGCAAGTTTCAGAATATCGAACATATTTTCTGGACGCCTTTCAAAAGATAAACTGGAAACTAAAATATGTCATAGAACTACGATTATAGTCCTAAGACCACATGCAAAATTCCAATCATTGTATTCAAAAATCATTCATAAAGTTATTTCATTATTATGTTTATACAGAAGTGAAACATCCTGCCAACCGGTGATCATCCCCTTTTAAGAATTTGCCTTCAAAGGGCTATATGCGCGGATCTACAAATTAAATGCTAAACCTGTGCATTAAATTTTATCTGTTTAACTCTATATTTTGAAGCTACCGTGTTCATTTGTATTCGGACAGCCGGACTTACTCTAAATGGATTTCTTCAAAATTTGAAAGATATCTACAAATTTGGTGTAAAGATCATAAATGAACTATTCTCGATCTAGCTCAAAGCATCATTGATTTTACATTTTCACAAACAGGCTGACAGACATCATTCCGAAAATATATTTTTCGGATACATGAAGGTCTAAAATGAAGATCTCTTGTCAAATTTTCAAATTCAAATTTATGACGATTACACAACTTTCGGGTTCGTACTCAAGAAAATAAAAACGCATTAATTCCGATCGATAAAATTTCGTATTTAGCTTTAATGTTCTTTCAAAATCTGGGCGAAATAAATGAAAAAAGTCTGTAGTGAATAGCTTATAAGCAAGTTAACAACTACGCTACACGAGCAATTGCTTTTGTATCATGGTCATGTTACTGGGCTGCGTACTACAAGGTTCTAGGTTCTATCCTCGCTCATTTCAATTCGCCACAAGTCTTAATGTGAGCACGATCATTCAAAAATGCAAAAAACTCTAAAGATGAAATTTCGCATCCATATTTATCCTCATAATTGCAGATAAATATTAAATTTTGGAATTAATCATTCAAAAGCGTGACTATATATTGAAATGTTTATACAAGTGTACGGAAATGTAGTGTATTCAAAATCGCAAGACTGATATATAACATATGGCATGTGGTCGTGCAGACAGAATTATAGATTTCTATCAAATATTTGAACCAATTAGAGAAAAAGAAGGAGTACAAAATATGTATTCAGTCTTCTTCTTATTGTAACGAAGCGTGTTATGCACAAAACACGCTATTCGTCACTACGCACGGAATGCTTGCGACCTGTCGTGAAGTTTGAAGGTTTGCTACTACTCTCCCTACACCACCCCAATTAAGCGTTCAGCAGATATAGAGGACGATGAAAGGAGTTAGGGTTGGATTGACACCCAATTTTGATGTATTGGATATAAGTTATTACTGATACTTGATTGCCCCTGATTGCCGCAAATCGATTTTTTTTCCCATCGGAATTAGACTAGGTACTTAGTAGCACCTAGATTCTCGAACTTTAGCTTATATTGATATGAATATGATTCCAAATTGGATTCAGAAGAAGAAGTTGATGGCTATGGGCCAATGGCCTTAGTTTTGATAGTGGTTGACGGGTGGTTTAGAAGAGGAAAGGAAAGATTTGCTGATATAGTAAGTACATATATAAGAAAGTGGTATTTCTTCAGTAGTATGTGTACCTTTACATGGGATAAATGGCTGGGTATCAAATATTTATATATATGGTTTCAAAAACATCACGCATGTTTAATGCACCACCGGGATAATACCAATTGGCATGATCGAGTTCAAAAACTTATATTAACCTGATACTTTGTATCAGTTTCGTAAATCTGATATTTTTACGTGCCTGATACTCTTAGTCTATATCAGTTTCGTGCCCCTCATTCCTTTACGGATGTGATACTCTTAGTCTATATCAGTTCCTTGAGCCTTTAGTGCTTGATACAAAAATTCATGTTAATACAACATGAACCAAACTCGAAAAATGAGCTGAAAGAAGATGCTATATTATTAAGTTAATGAGAAAGTCGAGGGAAGAATTGTCCCACTGGTTTCTTAATTTATTTTTGTTTATTTTGTAACTGATGTCTGCCTTAGTTTAAAGATTAATGAATATATCTAAATAATTTACGATTAATATTAAAAACTATTAAGTATTTATTGGGCATGTCCAACTGATTTAATGGCTTTCGTATACATTTTTTGAAAGAAATGAATTTAGTGACTTTTGAATTTTTACTTGTATTTTTAGCAAGTATACCTGTCAAAAAACAGGAGAACAAATACATCAGTACATTCATATCCATTCATTTTAAATTTATGCTTTGAAGATTCTCTCGTGGATTTAAAAATTCACAACAAGCACTTTTACATCTAATTTTATGCAAATGCACGTTTCACAAGAAATTTAAAATTTCTGTCAATTCTGCATTTTCTGAATAGCAATTTTATTTTTCGCCATTCAGGGCCTTCAAAGTGTAGTATAGGTGCTCCTTCTAGTAGGTTCATGAAATATTCACTATCCGTCTGACACTTGAGTGAGGGCAATATCCTGTTATAAGCTGATACTTTGTGTCTGGCGCCGGGAACAACATCATTTGGATGATTTTCTCTACATAGTTTCGTATTCTACTCTTCAAAGAATAAAGTTTGCTTCAAAATGGAACAGTAAAATCGTACGAGATAGACTAGAAATAGTTAATGAAATTCGACTGTAGTTTTAAAAAGAGACGGTAGATGGAGCTATAGATATAGACAAAAATAAGAATGAATTATTTGTATAATACAGATGTTTCTAAAAATAATTTGCTTGCTATTATTTTACCAGTAAGTAAGTAAAAAAAACTTTTATTTCTTTTTTTTTTCATTTGTTTAATTCTCTCTGTATTTGATTTTTTTTATTTATATAATTAGCTGATATAGATGTTGCCCATGATTAAAATAATCTTAAGTCTAATTTGTTAACGCAAATACTCTATTTGGATAAAATATTATAATACACAAAATCCTTTTATCGTCTGAAATATTTAAAAAAAAAATGAGAATATCAAATGAACCAGACGATTTTTCAAACTGCTGTAGCTAATAATCCTTTTATCCTCTGAATTTTTTTTTTAATGAAATGAGAATACAAGATGAGCCAGACGATTTTTGAACCCGCCGGTAGCTAGTTTTCTACGTGTGAATAAACCAAATCAATAATTATTCCTGATATAAATTGTTAATCGTTCGCTTTTAAGCTTTTCTTTTAATAATTTTCCTGAATTCTATTACGTATTGAAACAAAAGTTCTTTTCTTTTTTCTCAACAATAAAAAATATTGAATTGTTCAAATTGTCCTTTAAAAGTACTAAAAAAATATTTCAAAAAATTGTTTTAAGAAACTAAAATTGCAAAAAAGAAATGAATATTAAATCATAATCTCTCCGTTATTTGAAAAGCAGTATCTTTAAATTTTTTTATGTTAAAATCATCAGCAACTATTCAATTTTTCATTGAATTTTGTAAAATTAATAATTGGTGATACAATTGTGAGAATATTTGTGATTTTGTATTTTAAAATGGTCTAAATTATATGGTTTTGAGGGATAATTTGCTTCAAGTTATTGCGAAAACATAAGACAATTTCTTTCAATTTTTAATTAATTGAATATTTGATTAATTTTCTGCTTTTTGAAAATTAATGGATGTTCTTTCCTTCCGTTTTAAATATTGAGTATACAATGTTTCATCATATTCAACCCATTTATTTAAGAATGTAAAATACTTACATAGCTACAAAAACCTTTATTTATATAAAGCTTGATGTAAAAGTTCAGCGTCTGTATCTCTAAGTATTTTAAGAGCAGCAATACAACGTTTAAAACCAGGTCATATAATTTTTATCTCAAGTATGTTTCTGAAAATTATATTTTTTAAACTTCTGTTTACATCAAGCAAGTTAAATTTTTTATTTAAAATTATCTGAAAATGGTACTTTTCCGTTAGCCGGGTGCAAATGTCGCCAGTTGTGAAACAAACGCGATTTGACGTAAGAAACTTGGCGGAATTTTACATTATTTGGCGATTTTTCTCTTGCGCCCGGCTAACAGATTGTGAACCATACGCGAATTTGACGCAAGAAATTTGGCGGAATTATACATGATTTGGCGATTTTTCGCTTGCGCCCGGCTAATGGAAAAGTACCATATTTCTATCACATTCATAATTTGTTTTCAAATGAATGACTGTGAATTTGAAATAGTTTCTGTATATCTTTTATTTGTGTCTCAAAATTCACTGCAAAAAAACCAACCTATTTGATAACTATCAAGTATATTACTTTGAAATGCAAATTACTAAACATGTCATTCTCGAATAAAGAATGGTCTATTACAGTGAAATTTTATTTGCGCAGACCCATTATTATAAGATACTAACAACAAAATCTATACTAGTAACAAAGATGTTTAAGAAAAGGAGGACGGCTTTACATTTCAGACCGTTTAACCTGCAATACCATATTTGGCAAACACATGCCTAATATAGGCCAAATGGGTTAGTAAGAATAAGCACTTCAGAGCGATTCTTTTGAAATTTTAATTAGAATAGTAATTAATTTAAAATTAAGACAAATTTTGAAGTTTTTCTAAGAATAACATGCGAGAAATGTTATTGTACTGAATTAAATTTCACAACGCTTCAAAATTTGAAAAAATATCCTTTTAATGATACAAAAATAATAATAAAACAAATTTTTGATGAATTCATGCATTTTTGCTTTTTTGTATATTTAGTACAGAGAAAGTTTAGTAATCGTCAAAAAATTCAAACTCGAGATTTTGACGAATCTCTAAGTTTTAGACTTACCTGATTTCGAAATAAACATTTTTAGAAAATATATGTATGTATATCTGTCAAAAATAACTCAAAACTGCTTTGTGCTAGATGTTTGAAATTTGGTTGAAGGTCTTTAAGCCAAATGTGCAGATTTCTATTAAATGCTGAGTAAATTCTGATAAATTGAATTTCGACTGTCCGGGTGTTCGAATATTATTTAACGTGATAATTACAAAAAGAAGTGAGCTAGATAGATAAAACTCTAGTAACATTTTTAGCATGTATAAAGTAGACATCTATAAAATTTTGAGCCAAATCCAACTAAGGGTTGACCATCTGTCGGTCTGTACTTTCAGAAACATGTAAACGCGATAACTCAAAAACGAAATGACTTAAAAATATCAAATTTAGTGCGGGATTTTGTGAACGCAAGTGCAATGTGGCATCAAATTTTGGTTTTAATTGGCCAAGACTGACACGAAAGATTCAGTCAAAATGCTGAATTCACGCCAAAAATTAATATTTCGCCAATTACATGTAAGGCATTCTCAGGGACGACACGTTTATGAGAGAGTATGCGAGAAGGTTTTAAGGAGACCATTCCCACTGATTTGAAAAAATATTCTTTTTTCGTTAATTTCCGACAACAGATTGTATTGCTTCTATAAAATTCAAACCGTTTCCATTGTTTCGTCAAATATTTAGTATTGCGCTTTTTCTTCTATTGTTGAAAGCTGACGAACAAAGTTGCTGTTTAACATTCATATACATTATAAGACGATAAAAAAAATTAAGTTACCTCAAAACTTGGTATACGAACCCCCTATTTGTTTTTTAATAGCATTATGAAGTCATGAGACTAGTTTTTACTGGGAAGTTTATGTACAAAATAAACAGAATTTATGTAAGACAATTAAAATAGCACAGCTTTAATATCTAACCATTTGAAGGAATCACGCTGTTTTATCTAAACAATTAACTGAAATTAAATATAAACAATATCTCCAAAGCAAACACTAGTCAAATTTAACTAGTAACATAAGGGAGTACAATGGAATTTTTAAAAATATTTAAATATAACTAGAAATAACGGTCATAAAATGACATTTATATTGTTTTCAGAATCATCTGACTAATAAAGAATGCGGCCACTCTGCACGTTATAGAAGTTTTATTATATCAGCTCTTCACGATGAAAATGAGGCTACTCATTAGAGTATGTAACAAAAAAATCCTATTCATCTTAAGAGATGAATTTAAATCCTGTAAGAATTAGTTCTGAGTTTCGGTTCTTGATTATCCCGATAATAATTGCTAATTTTTTCATTAGATAATGTTAAATTATTTCAATATTTCCTAGTTTACAATCTTTATCTTAATGAGTAATTATAAAAAAATAAAATAAGGTGCAAAAAAAATATTTTGAATGTCTTTCAAATGTTATTAATTTTTATTTTAAATCTAACCTAAGTAAGTATGCATAGTTCATCATTATATATATAATACTTTTTTTAAGTTTCCTATACTAATTCTTTAAACTATTAACAAATTGTAATAATTGTTACTTTAATTCTACTTTTGTATTTTGCGCACTCAATAAAATCTACTTTTATATTGTTACTAAAAATCCCGCTATCAGAAATCAAAAATATATAATTCAAGATATCAATGCAAGCAATTCTTTGAGATATTTACAATACAGACTTATAAAAATTGGGGTTTCAATACAACAATTAGTTAAAACATTTATAGTTCAGAAATCTTTTATATATAAATCGAGATATCAATACAGACAATTCTTTGAGATATTTATAATTGAGAAATCAGAAATGTATAAATCGGTGTATCAATACAACCATTGAGACATTTACAGTTTAAAAATCATAAATATATGAGCCGTTTATTTTAGAAATGAGGCAAGTCCATTTTTTGTTATTGCGTGATATTTAAAGGTTTGCGTTTCAAAAAATTTAAAAATATTTGTAAGTATTAACATATCTTTTTTGTACTTTGTGGTACCATATAATGTAAGTTTATAATCCAATAGTGTTTGCAGTGTTGACTGAAAAAATAAAGAGTTTTAATGTAACTAAATGGACTTGCCTCACTTTTAAAATTAATGAATTATTGTAAACATTCATTTAATTGGGAAATGTTTCAGTTACATATGTCTTTTTTTAATAATAAAAACAAAATACTATTCAAAAATTTATAATTATTTATTCATTTGATAAAAAAGTGAAACAAAACAAAGAATATTCTTGTTGAAAATATAACATTAAAAAAAACAATTCAGCTTTATTACGAATTCCAATGAAATGATATATTTTCAGTTTATACGTAGGTATAATTAAATTGAATTTTATTCAGGATTTAACATTTTTAAATGCTCATGATGAACAGAAGTTATATATGGTAAAAAGTCCATCATGTCCTTACATTTTTCAGATGTAATAGATCTCCTTTTTTCATATATAAAAGATAATTATTGGTCTTCCTCATTGTGGTGGCAAATCGATAATTTTAAATTCAGCATCTCATACTATCGAAGTTTTGTAGAACATTTTGTATGGTGCATCCCTTGTAAATCTAATCCAGCATATAGTAAAACAATTCACGGCTTCTCCATTGGTATTTTTATTTCTTTTTAAAACCGCTTTCACGAGAGGTTGGCAAAGAATCAATATCCGCGGTTCTTTTCATGTATTAAATATTTATTATATTTTTCGAAAATTTCCTATTACTTTATAGTAATCCTCGGGAATATATAAGGAACTTGTTTTCCTGATTGCCAGTTCTACCACTCCAAAATCTCGATCGTTCTCGATTAAAATTGAATGTCCTGACAACAAAAATTTATGATTAATGATATTTATTTCGTTGCCACTGGACTGAATAATCGGTGTTGGAAGTAAACATATTATTATCGAAATACAAAATTATTATATAAAACAAAATATACTTTTCATTATTTATGAAACATTGTCCAACAACCGATTTTCATTATCAAAGATAGATAGAAAGAAACACCCTAGATTTCAGACATGATATCAAACGGCCGCATTTACTTCACCATACAGCAACCGGAGCTAAATTTTGCCGTAATATATTCTGTCAAATATAATTTTAATTTAAGATGGATTTGTACCACTTTCAAAACAAACAGATTTTCAATACTGTTAAGAGCTAAAACTTCCATCTCCAAAATACTAGAATCTAAATTTTTTTTTACTATAAATTTTTTACGCATAAAAAGACTATAACAAGTTTTATATATGATTACCATTACCTCCATTTTTTTCAAAAATGAACTTGCCCACTTTCAAAATAAACAGCTCATATAAATCGAGGTATTCATAGAAGCCATTCTTTGAAACATTTACAATTCAGAAACCCTAAGTATCAATACAACTATTAGGTGAGACATTTAAAGTTTTGTTCATTCTCCTCTAAATAATACCAATTATAGTTATGTGCGATTTAGAATGATTACAGAGATTCTGTAATTCGAAGAGGAAAATGATTAAGTACCTCTTTCACGTTTCAATTAATATGCAGAATTCGCCCTTATATTCAATTTTCAATTAATATACAGGATTCACCTTTCCCTTCAGCTTTCAATTAATATACCGAATTCCCCCTCCCTTTACTTTTCAATTAACATCCAGAATTTACTCTTCCTTCGCATTTCAATTAATAAACAGAAGTCAACCGCCTTTCACCTTTCAATCAATATACAGAATTCTACCTCCCTTTACTTTTTAATTAATATAAAGAATTCTACCTCCCTTTACTTTTTAATTAATATACAGAATTCACCCTCCCTTCCCATTTATTACATTTCAAATAATATACAGAATTCAACCTCCTTTAACTTTTCAATCAATATACAGAATACATCCTTCCTCCTTTGTAAAATCTCATCCTTTGATGTAACACACTGCGCGTCTTCCTTTCTTTTTGCGTAAAAAATTATTGTATAACAGAAGAGTTCTAACCTTTTTGGTACTGCTGGAAGAATGTATACTACTTCTTTATTGTTTTAGGGAAGAAACTGCATTGTATGTCATCAATAGGTTGCTTTGAGGAATGTTTTGGAAGTATTTTCCTGGTAAATAAATCAGAAAGGGCTCTGAGCTGAAAAGTTTATTCTAAGCACAGATGGATTGTTTCTCTCGAGGTTAACAAGACTGGACAGGTGAAGTCAGATCCATTCATCAACTGAATTCGTGGTTCAAGAGAAATTATCTGAAATAACAGGCACTAAGTTCATATCGATGATTGAAGCCCATCCTTCTGCCAGGAGTTATTCTTCATCAGAGATATTTTTGATATTCCGCGCTGGATAAAATTACGTCTAACATTCGTGGTCTTAAAAACCAAAGCCCTCAATACTACGAGAGTTAATAACTATTTAGGAGGAGTAATTGTTGGGATATGATAGTATATATTGCAGAAGAATAAAAATAAAAAAAAGGTATGGAAAAAAAATAGGAAAAAAAATTCTGAAACGATTTTTTTTCTGTTACAATTTATACATTAGATATTTTCTACTAAGGACCACAGTTACAAACACGAAATTCACAAACAAAAAAAATCATCCAGCTTTCCCTTTTTATGAAAAAAAGTTTATCTTGAAACATTTGAAAGGTGCCAAATGGAACAGAAATTTTAATGTCGCATTGGTCATTTTCCAAACTATTTAGGACAAATTACTTTAAATATCGATAACAGTTATTTTAAAAAAACTGCGAAACATGAGCTCTTGTAAATAAAGTTTTAAACACTAATATTTATGTATGCGTCTTATATAGAATAAGGTAATATAAATTCTTTTAGAGTATTTTATAAAATCAATAATGGAATTACTCTATTAGCATAGAAATAATCTTATAATTAAGTATATGTTTTTCTTTCTGGCTTTTTCAAACGCTGAAAATAATAAGTTTGATCATTGTTTTTCAAACTATTTGTGAGGCATTATTAATTTAAATCTGTTGAAAAGTTCTTGTCATCTCTACACCTATTAATAACAGATAGGAAAAAGTATCTTCGCTCTCTTTTGGATATACCATTTAACCTAGAGTTCCGAAATTTGGAATAGATTGATTTTGAGCGATAAAAAGGTACAGCGTGGAATTTAATTAATTAAAATTTAAAAATTAGAATTTTAACTAATTAAAATTAAAATTTGAGAATGTTCTTATAATGATTCCTACAAATACAATTTCTCAAAACTTATTTTTATACCATTTTAAAATTTAACCAGAGGATGTAATCTTCCCGAAAGTTTATAGCATATTCTCTTATAAGAATGTGATTCCTCTTCTTCCTGCATAAAATTCAAGATCTTGCACAAGACGTGAACGCTTCGAGTGCGCAGATTTTTATTTTCAGGAATGAGAGGTTGTGTGCTTCCTAGTATAGAACAGGAAACCTATATTTGTGTATTAAATGCATGCCATTAGCAAAGAATAGGGTTTAATCTAGTATTTTTACTAAGTTTTAACCTATGAATGTTTAAGCGTTTCGAAAGAGGACGGGGGGGGGAGACAGAGTTATCTACATATTGCTGCTATCATTGCAATTTATTAACTATATATAGTTGATAAATAGTTAGTATATGTCAACCATCACCGAAAAATTTTCGATCACTTCAAATCAAAATTTGGCATGAAACTAGAGCAGTAATCAAGGATTACATAAAAATTTTTATTTATATATGTCATCCCATATTTGAGTCATAATGTGAAAGCACAGATTAGTAATAGGGGTCAACCTTTTGGTTGATACAAATTTGTTTTTGCTTTCCGAAATCTAAATATTTGATGTTAAAACCATGTACCAAATATCATCTGTTCAGGTCGAATCCTTCTTGAGTTATTCTTCTTACAATCAAATTAACAGAGCGACAGATATACATAAATTCCATGAATGCGATTTTCGGATTCAGGAATATTTAATATCTGAAAATTCTTCAAAATCTCGAATTCGAATATTTTGACTATTACAATATTTTCTTTTTGTATACGCGAAAGCAAAAGTTGTCTCTTTTATTGATACCAATTTAACTCCCAAAAAGTATCACCTCAATTTTCACAATTTAGAAATAAATATTCTTTATATAATTTTCATCAATTTTTTCTTTGTTACAATTAAATTCAGATCATTTTCATTGTTGATCAGTTTAGTAGTTAAATTTTCTTCCATTAGAACCCACGGAAGAAAAATTCAATTTATTATTAGCTATGCATAATTCTTAAGGAAGTGAAGTTATATTCCACGACAGTCATTGTAAACTTAAAATATAGTATTCAGACACTTGATGACATTATGATGTCATGAAACTCAAAGCTAGCAGTAAGATTCTCGTGCACATTAAAACACAGATGTAAAAACTATTGAAATAAAAACAGTATTAACTTCCATAAATTGTTACTTAAAAATATATTGTTGAGGAATTCATGAAAAAGTTCTGCATAAGTGATTTAAATTAAATTAAACGCAACCGTTATTTCCAGCTTATCAGATGGTCGCTAAAAGCGTTAAATAATAAATAAAGAATACCCTCTAGATCGGATTTGTCCTTCAAATATTGTTACTCAACTATTCATATTAAAATTTTTTAACACATTGTCAATTAATTCACTTCATTTAATTTACAATTCTATAATAATCAGTTTGTCAAATTTAGTCCTCATCAAAAGAAATAAATAGAATCTAAAAAGAAATTGGAGCAAATCCTTTTGTTAATATAAGTGAGTTTAACAAGTCTTGTTTTATGGGAACTGAATAAAACTCATCAATTTTTCATTTCATTTGGCTTTAAGAAATAAGACTTTTGATTCCTTCAATAAATTTCGTTTCGGAAAAAAAAATTATTCATATATGTCAGCGAATCCAGTTTAAGAATGTTAAAAGCGTTCTTTCATATTTACACCTGAATTTTTTTTAAAAAATGTGTTTTAAAGTGAAAAAATCAGAATGAAATCTTAACTGAAACAGTAATACAACGATAAAACAAAAATATTACATCTCCTTCATTAATCTATTCTTATAATAAAGCTTAATGTGTGTGTGTGTGTCTGTGTGTGTGTGGGCGCTCTACAGGCCAGACCGTTCAACCTACAGCTACAACATTTGGCACGTGTATACCTTGGAGGCTCGGAATGTGCACTTGGGGGTTTTTTCGAATTTTTAATTAGAATTTTATTTATTTAAAAATTAAGAGAAATTTTGGCGTGTTTCTGCTATAACTTCCGAAAATATTACCGCACAAAACAGATTTTTACATGAAGTTAAAGATCAAAAATTTATCTTTTAAATGATACCAATGTTTTAACCTTAAAATTAAATTTCTATTTTTAATGAATTTTTAAATAAATATTTTAACTGCTTTTTTCAAAGTGTTGCAATCACATTGATTAAAGCTCCAATTAAAAATAAATTAAATCTTTTTGGAAATGAAATCTGCAAAAATATAATTTTCGGCACGTGTCTGTAGGAAATGAAACAAATAAGAAATATTATTTTTTCTAAAAAATAAATTCAAGAAAAATTATTTTATGATCTTTTACACTCTCTATATTATTAATCCAATAAATCAGTTTTATTTTAAGGCAAGTTTTGTTAAATATGAACAGGATATCCATTCAAATCAGGGCCACACAGCTAATTTGTAAACCTTTAGTGAGACACAGATCTGCTAAAATGATCTAAATGGAAAATGATTATATTTTATGTAATTTGATTCAATAAATGCTCTAATAAATAACGAATTTTTGATTTTACATAAGGCTTCTGCTGTGGAAATCACGATTAACAAAATGTTCTTGAAACACTAATATTTTAAATAAAAAGAGTTAATTTCGAATCAAATAAATCAATCACTTAAACTGACTGATTTATGAAAATTTGAATATCATTATTCAATAAAAAAGAAATAATTTTAGATTTTCCATCGATCGTTTCAAAGAAAATCAGCGCGCAGGTTTCTCAAGATTAATTGGCCTAAGATTATTAAAATGTTGAGTTTTTCTAAATTTTTAACATTCAAAACTTCATAAATAAGTTTTAGTTGATCGTGGAAAATAGAATCATTCATTCATTTATTTAAAATTTGGTGTGTCCAGAATATTTCTCAGAATATGATACCTTACTGCATTAAATTTAGATTTCATAATTTTTGAAATATATTTATAGGCCGGAACAAAATATTGTTATTGATTTCATTTCAATCCTTTTGAAAGCAAAACTAAAAACTGACTTTTATGCTGAATCTGAGAAATTTTTGTTGAATTATTCTTTGAGATATTACATAAATTATGAAAAATATTTTGTAGTTCACATAAGACATAAATACCGAACGATTCTGTTTGCAATACTCATATTCATTAATAATAATAATAAATAAATAACAATAAAGATGATAAATAAAATAAAACGCTTGGTTTTATTAAAAATATCTTTATATTAATTGCAATTTCATCATTTCCACTTTAAATTAAAGTTGAAGTTTCACCGGAAATGACAACAAATTAGCAAAATATATATAGTAAATTGAACGAAACGATTTAAACAATAGTATAAGTTTGGTATGACTATCAAAATTTGAAGATTAAAAATGTTTTGTTTGAGAATCCTTTAAGAGAACAGTCACTTAAAATATTTAATTGAAAATTGTAGCGAGCGGTAATACTGGCGAACCTCCTGGTCGCTAAAGGCGGCTAGTTAAAAATAAAAAGAATTACCAATCACAGTAGATAAGTTGTATATAATTTCTATAAAACGACTTGCCAATCTTCTGAGTCTAGATGTAAAAATAGAAGCGAAACTTTATTTAATCACGTTGAACATATCTGTATAAAAGAAGATACAACGATAAAACAAAAATATTACATTTCCTTCATTAACTAAAAATAAAAAGAATTACCAATCACATTAGATAAGTTGTATATAATTTGTAAAATCTAAAAATAGAAACATTATTCAATCACGTTGCCCATATCTGTATTGAAGAAGACACAGAAAGAAACAAAAAATACACAAAACATTATTCAATCACTAACACATACGTGGCCAACCAAATCTTGACTTTCTCTCCAGACAACTACTACTTTATTCCACAGAATATTTTTTTGTATCTGTTTCGCGAAACCTCCAATACCTGCCTCGAAAGAAAGAACTACAGAAATCTGTTCAGGAAGTTCCCTATTAGAACCTCAGTTCGGAACAACTTAAAGAACTTTCCCCCCAGAAAATTTCAATTAAATGTTTCCGAAAAGTAACCTCTTTTTAAACTTTGGCAGTAGCAGAAAAGCATCGATTCAAGGAGCTTTTAGCTCCAAGGGACAACCCGGCTATAACTGCGCTCAGGTGTTGCAAACGGGTTGCCAAATAATTTTATTAAACTTTTCCCTTTTTATTTTTTTAACTTTACTTTTTTCCCGCCTTTTCGGGTAATGCAATTTATTTCTGGAGGTAAAAGAACAATAATAAAGAAGTATTTCAAGAGAGGGAACTCTTTTCGGAAATACTCTGGAAGAAAGTTCGTCACTCAACAGATAGGATAATATAGCATAAAAATTAAGTTAAAACTGGAAGTTTTAATTAAGATAGAGCACTTCAGAGTAAAGTTGAGTAAATGATTAAAATTCCTAAACGGTACTCGATGATAAGAATATTCTAATCAAAGCAGACGATAAATAAGCCCGCCGGAAAAAATTAATTCGATGGAACTTCCTGTCTTTCTTTCTCTTCTTTTTTTCTGGAACTTTGCCAATGGCCTATTTCTTGAATATTATTTATTTACAATTTTTAGAATTATTCATTTTTAGGGAAAATATCCTGCTTTTTTTACCATTTAATCGTTTTTCAAAAAAATTATTAGAATAAAATTCTAATAGCCACGTAAGCATTCGCAAATCGAATTTATAGTAAACAAGAAAATATTTCTTTTTAATTCCAAAATAAGATTAATGCAACCAAGTTATTGTTCAAGCTAAATGCAAATAATCATTCATTAATTTCAATCTAAGTAAATATTTTCGTTGATTTATTAAGGATTTCCACTATTTTTACTTTCTCTTATATATAGTATAGCAAAAGTATAGTAATTGTCAAAAAACTCGAATTCAAGATTTTGACGAATCTCCACGTTTTAGACCTCCCTGAGTTCGAAAAACACACTTCTGGAAAAAATCATTTAGTCTGTCTGCCTGTGATACAGATAACTCAAAAACGCTTTCAGCTACAAGGATGAAATTTGGTGTATACTGTCTTTACAACAAATTTGCAGATTTTTATCAAATTTTGTGCAAAATCTGTGCAGACGAGGTCTATCTGTCCTGGTATTCGAATAAAAGTTAACACAATAGTTATAAAGCAAAGAGCTAGATAGATAGATAAAATTTGGTGCATAGATTTAACATCTGTAGTGCAGACACTTGTCAAATTTTGAGCTAAAACCAACACAGGATTCATTGTCTGTCGATCTGTACTTTCAGAAACATGCAATCGCGATAATTCAAAAACTTTATGACTTAAATATATCAAATTAAGTATGGTATTTTATGAATACAAGTGAAGTTTTGTGTCAAATCTTTGTTTCAATCGATTGAGAAAAACGTGTCTAAAGCCCAAATTTGAGTTCCGGATATGATTAACCACATATAATGGATTAATACTCGAAACACCCACCAAGGATTACACTATAAATTCTATAAAATGCCAAAAGCATGCCAAAAGGTAATATGTCGTAAAACTATTGTATGCCAGTGTCACACAAGGTGTTTTCTGGCATAACAAGCTTATGAGAGAATATGCGAGAACCTTTTCGGGAGACTATTCCTGTTGGTTTATCATTTATTACTATTCACTATCTTATCCACAATAATTTAAGTAAGACGATAAATTTTATATTTTGAGAATGATTTCAATTCAGAATACCGAGTAATCGATTATTGAATAAACAATTATCCTTGTCAATTTTTAATACCGTTTATATTATTTTACATGATTGTTTATAATCCTTAACAGTACATTAAATTTCGAAAAATAGCGACTTTTATTCCAAAAAATGATTTGCAATATACAATATTCAGTTATAAGATTATTAGTATAAACCCACCTCAACTCTCTTGCGTAAAAGTTCCGGCTTCAGATCTCGTTGAAGTTTCTCCTATGTGATGGACAAACTGACTAACAACCTTCGACGGAACAACCTTCGCTCAAGTAATCTTATTTCTCAACATGTTAACTTTGTTTCTTCTCCCCTAACTTCTGTCTTGTCCGAAGAAAAGAGACTGGAAGATATTTCGAAATAGCTAACAACACATTCCGGAGTTTTCCTTGCTATTCCTGTTTTCGGTTGATGGTCTGTAAATAGTGTTTGTTTACTGAGATAAGGCTTTATGTTGATAAATCTATTTTATTTGCTGAATCTTACGTTAGGAGTAATATAATGATACATTCATTTGATTATTTCATAAAGACAGTTAAATATCAATTCTGAAATATGAAGTTGTCCATATCTTGTTATACACATTTGTATGATGTTTTTGAAAATACTTTAGTAGATTAAATCTATTTCTGAGTTGTAGTCATAGAACTGAAATCTGCTTCGGTCAATTTTTATTCACTAATCAATATCAAAAATATTTAATAATGTATCCATTACGTAGTTTGGACGTATATCTGTTTAGGGATCTTATATCGAATATAAATGAGATAATTTGATAAAAAATATCTCATTAAAATTAAAATATGTATAAAATTAAAAGTAAAATATGTAAATTGTGTGGAGTACAGCAACGATTGCTGAACTGAGCTGTGTGCCGAGTCCTGGCGTTTATTATGGAAACAGCATCGAGTCTTGTGAGGAGTAGCCAGTTGTGTAATAGTGTGTCGGCAGAAGGATACAGCTAAAGCGAAGAGACAGTGGAGAATTGCAGCCGTTAGGAGAGACCGTAGAGGGAAACTACGGAGATTCCCTCTTCTGCTGAAATCTGTCTGGCCGTTTTGTGTGCTGTGGCTGTTATTACTACTGTTTATGACGTCTGTTACGTAGGCTACTGTTTGTTATAGTGTGCTGCTGTGTGTTGTCCTGTCTTCGTCTCGTCTGTATATACTTGTCGTCTGTGTACTCATATCCTTTGTGTTAATAAAAGTCGTCGTTGTTTTCTAGTAAAGGGCTGCTTATTTCAGCATCGACCATCGAATCGTCAAAAGAGCCCCAAATGGAAGTAAATAAATCCGTAACAGTATGCATTTTCAATTTTAACTTTCGATTTTTTTTAAAATTATTATTATTATTTTAAAAAACATTAAAAATAAAATTTTTGCTGAAAAACAAGAACAAATGCAATTTGTACATCTTCATTAAAGATATTTAATTTATCAAGCGGCATGTATAGTAACAAGTCTACATTTCCGGCAACAAAGTATTTTTAAACCTTAAATTGTAATATATATTAATAAATATTAGCTTAGCAGCCCCGCACTTAATCTGTTTATTGTGCGTATGAACCTTCTAAATGGAATCAAATACCCTGACAAAATTAAAAATTTGTCTGAATAATCGATTTAAAATTGCATGTTATATTCCACAGTAATGCACGTTCCCTTTCGAATTCCTTATAAATTTTGTAGATAATAGCATACTTTTTTCTTAGTTTTCAACAATGGAAGATAATCGAGAGATTGAATATTTGATAAAACAATGATAAATTTCAATATTTCGTCTCAGAAATTATTGCTGTTGATGACAATTACGAAAAAAATTATCTTTAAAAATATATCGACATTCTGGAAAAAACGGCAATTAAAGGGATACCATCAAAAAATAAATTATCCAATTTTTAGACGACATAAAAACTCTTTTTGTATAATTTCATTTTGCGAAATAGACATAAAGCAGAATATATTCGCATTCTGTTAAAGTTGATAAGCTATGAGGAATAAACATTATAAAATGCAAACAAGTTTACAAAAATCCAAAATATTTGATGAAAAAGAATCTTTTAACATTTGCTACTTTTTTCTGTAATTTTAGAAACCTTTCTATTGATTTTGAAGATTCACTGAATAGTTAAATTTAAAATCTTTGCTTTTGACTAAAGCAAGTCATTTCAAATATTCTTCCAGATGCTTTTATTCATCAAATACGGATAATATGCCAAACAGGCGCAACTCGAATCTGCATTGGAAGATAAAATGGAATTTTTGAATACTTTCTTCCTTTTGAGAATTCAAATTACATTTCCAGTTTGATAAGAAACGAATTTCCAATGAAAATTCTAAAAAGATGAGACATTTATATACTTTAGATAAAGATTATAGCCATTCCTCCATATTCTGAAATAACTTATTTTATTTTAAAATCTTTGATGTTTATTTTCAAAACTATTACAGCATGCTGCATGTTATTTGCATAAATTTATTCATTTCTTATTTCGCATTTGATTCTTTCGTGTTCCGTGTAAGTTTGTAATCAAATAGTGAATACTAACAAAAGCAGTAGCAGTATTTTCTTTACATTTTCTCATATAATACACATTTCTCTACACACAATTACGCACATAATACACACATTTGCATATATAATATACATATTTTATACACACATTTTCATATACAATGCACGCATTTATACGGACAATGAACACATTTCTCTACACACATTTTCACATACAATTCACGTATTTATCTACTCGCATTTACACATACAATGAACAGATTTCTCTACACGCATTTACACATACAATGAACAGATTTCTCTACACGCATTTGCACATACAATGAACAGGTTTCTCTACACGCATTTGCACATACAATGAACAGATTTCACTACACACATTTACACATACAGTTCACACATTTCTCAATACGCATTTACACACATAATACGCACATTTCTCTACACACATTTAGATATAAAAAATAGTAAAAAATATTGAGAAAACATTCTGGAATAGCACTTTTTCCTGTCCTTATGACTAATTAGATGCAAATTGACGCCAGTTTAAAGTTTTGGTACTTCAGCGACATGCAAAATTTCATTTAAAAAGTTTGTTATATTTTAAATTTATTTCATTTGTATTATCAGGCCTCCATTCAACTAACTTTCATATACCTAAAATTTCTTAATTTCGGTTAGGAATTTCGGAGTTTCAGTTCTGAAAAAGAGGTCCTGAAATAGAATAAAAATTTTATATATCGAATAACGAAGACTTTAGATTTTTTTTCAAAATAATTTCGAGATGAATCATCCAGAAAATATTACTTTTGCATCATTTTAAAATTTTAACTTTTCAATGACACCAATAGCATTTCCCAATTTTTCTTCAATTGTTATTAATTTTTTTTTCAAAAAAATTAACACAGACGAATTTGGAATAAGCAATATTATAGATACTTCCTTGCTAGGCATCGTTAAGTTTATGTCAACATTTTTATTTTAAGATCCTTCTTTATTTTAATATTTGCTCCATTTTTATTTTAACATTTAGTCGTATTTTTTTAATCCTCACTTATGCATTTTATTATATACTTATTGGTAGCCATTTTATTGATTTCAAACAACGGCTACGAGCAAGTACAATCCTGCCAGGCACATTCCAAATAATCTAGAAAAGTAAAGTATTTAAAAACCAGTGATATATTTTTTTTTTTTTTGAAGAATAAGACTGTACTGAAGAATACAAATTAACAGAATTCTAAAAGAAAAAGAAAGTGGAAGATTAAAGTTTTTATCAAGAACTATATATTTGGAAAAGGTTCAAATTTTAGAAGTAAAAGAAATTAACTATATAATTAATTATCTCAAAATTTTCTTTAAAATCTTTGTTATATTTCAGCAACGGTGAAAAAAATTTGCAGTAATAAATAACAAATATTAATAACGTGTGGAAAAAATTAGCTACCGGCAGGTTTTATAAATCGTCTAGTTCAATTAATATTCTAATTTGAATTTAATAACGTTTCAAACGATACAACAATTTCTTATATTATAACATTTTGAATAAAAGTAGTTTTTTACAAAATTTGTTTTTAGTAGTTAGTTAAAGTAGTAGTTAGTAGTTTAGCACTTGGAAAATTTTTAATGCCCAGGAACTGTATTAACTAATATAGAGAATAAAATTGCTAAATGTCGAACAAAAGGTTTGCCTCATATTATCGTATAAATAATGGGAATTAATAAAAAAATGCAGTATTGAATTTGAGCTATTTTTTTAACTTGGGAAAGAATTTAATTGTAGCTACTCATCCAACTGTTGAGGATAAAAAATGACTACTTTGATCAAAATAATTCAAAGATGATGATGATCATTTAATGCAAAATTCCTCCAGAATATGGCTGTACAAATAATTAAAATTGATAATAAATTATGGTATTAATTTTATGATATCGGTAATACGGTATGGTAAATTATAGTATCAATAATAATTCAATAGTGATAATAAATGATGGTATTGGACTCGAGAAATTTTCCGAGTAAATGAGAACTTAATTGTGGTTGATTATTTCACCTGTATGACAGACAACTGGTTTGATTAAGACGAATTCTAAATGATAAATTTCATCAAAGATAAAATTAATTGTAAAAATCTATAGAAAAAAGTACGGGAAACATTGCAAAACGTCTGAGTCATTCCAGTAAAGTGAATGAAATTGCTAGATATCGAACAAAACTTATTAATTCATTACTATGTTTATTATTTATTCCCCTTATTGATACTTGATACTGCCATATCGCGAATAAATACTAAAAATGGTATTGAATTCGATTATGTTTTACCACTACATGCTGCATTTAAAGAATCCATTAATTTAGGTTTATATCCTTATTTACATACATTAACACCAAGCAGATAGACTTAATTAAAAGCGAATGTTACGAAGTTGAAATTACTAAAAATACATTAAAAGTCCAAATCTTGTTTTAACCGACTGAATATTTTCTCTACTTCAAACACTAAAAAGTGAAAAACACAAAAGTAACATGACATAATAAAAAGATTTCAAAATTTAGATACATTCAATTCAAAAAGTTTCAAACATTGCTTCTTTTTTTTTCTAAAAAGAAATTGAATTGAGTTGGGAAGAGAAATTCAATGATCGAATTCATATTCGCAGAAACAAAACACAAGAACTTGACAAATCTGAACCGAAAACAAATATCACATATCGAGCCATTTTGGTAATTTGTATGCAGCGGTCGAAACTCTTGGGCATTTTATTTCATGACCACCAAACTGAATTTAAAGAAATGATGCTTCTGCAATTCTAGAAAAGAAGAAAGTATTCTCGCTTATTTTTCATCCCAACAGTGTTATCCTTTTTCATTTTTTCCTCCCTCAAACCGAAACAAGAGAGGAGATTATTAAGTTCTCATTTAAATAATGTTAAACAAAATTATGCAAACTTATATTATTTACAAAAACAATACATATTATCTTTACATTTTTTCAGTTTAAGACAATGGCAATTTTTAAACTTTACATTTTTATAACCTTTCCTTTTCTACTTTCTATATAAAACTAGTCGTCTTCGACGATTAGTTGGTCTATCCATTTAGCTTATTTTAGTTATATTAACATCCCATTTGAAATCAATAAGAGAACTATCTTAGACGGACGATCAGATGACGAAGACAACACCTGAGTTGGCACTCCAGTTTCAAAATTCCTCTCCTCACTAACGGGAGGACATTTAGCTTATGATGTCAGTTTTAATGCACACCAGGCCCGCAAATACGACAGATTAGAGGAATCAGGTCTCGAACTTGAAAACCTTATTGAGAGTTATATTTTTAACTTTTACTTCATCGGTCTATAGTGCTCCAAACGATTTTTTTTATCACAGAGTTTTCAGAGTTTATTAATCTATAAACATTATGAATTTAAATTAGCAACTGCTTGAAATATAGGATGGTTATAACCAAAAAACTGTTTGAAAGATTCTAGGAAAAAACTATTTGGAATATGGTGAAGAACTTGGTATTTGTTATATCTAAAGTATGGGAAAATAAATTACACTATTAAAAAAAATTAGTTCAATTTTTTCTATATAGATGGCGCTATATGACATTAAAACCTTTTTTCCCCCCTTCCTTACTGTATCCAAATGTCTATTACTTCAATTTTAACAACATCTTGCTTATAAAAGTAATGTGTCTTTAAATTGTAAGCCATGACTTTGTTGAAGGTACAAAATACTGTCTTATAAAATGTTTTTTTCCAAAAGAACAATCATACCGTGGCTTTGAAAGAATATTGTCTTATCTTAATATATCATCTTAAAAATTTAATAAAAGAATGAGTGAATTACTTGAAGAAAATTATTATTAAATTTGAAACTATATAAGATTTGTAGGTTCTTCATAGAAGGACGAGGCGTTGTGAATCAAGAATAGAAATTAGTTGTTGTTGTTTCCAATGGCACTTGCCATAGGCAAGCCCGCTGATTTGAAATCAACGATTTTAAGCCGAAAGGGAATGTCTCTTATTTTAGTAGCGCCAACTAGGGCCAAGAGTACGATTTTGCTACACACGCGTCACATTCGCTTGCACAGTCCCTTCTTAAAGGGGGGCACATTCACACATCTCACAGATAGAACAAATGAAGGACAACCATGCCCTAACCGGGACTCGAACCCGGGACGCCCAGATCACGGGGAAGACGTGCTACCCCTATGCCAGGACGCCGGCATAGAAATTAGTGAAACAATTGATTCAGGATTAGTGAATTAGCGATATGTAAGAGCTAGAAATGGATCAAGAACTTTATCAATACCATGGTGCAAAAAATCTGTCACATTTTACAAAGCTATCCGTATAAAATTAAAATTTTGCAGCACTTGTAGCCGGACGATCCACAACAAAGAACTGATTTTGCAAACTTTATTTCTTCCAAATTTGATGGCGACAAATCATGGATTCGTACGATTTTCTGGAATGATGAACCGTATTTCAGAATTGTAGAATATGAGCCTCATCCAACCCGCATGCTGTTTATATTAGAATTTTATTGCATATAATTATGCACAGTTTATATTGTTAACATCAAAGAGAGGAAGAAAAATATAATCAAACAATGTAGATTTACTTTTAAATTGAATTAGATGCAATTTAAAATACATCGTAATAAATTCCATCTCAGATATCAAAACACCAAACGATTTTTTCATTTAAAATTATTTAGATGGTATATTCTGAAAAAATGCTGTCGTAGTTCAAAAGAGAGAAGAAAAAACGATTTTTTTTTCTCGTGTATTTGTGACTGCAAAATTAATACAATATGCGATTTGAAAATATTTTAAATATTGATTAATTTTCTTCTCTAAAAGCGATTTTTAAAAAGTTAATTATGAGTTTTAATTCTATGGTAAAAAATTTAAATTTCTGGTTTTGCTTCTTAAAGTTTACTTTTGAAATAAGCATGAAAATTTTTATCCTTGATATTCATATACATTTACACAAGGTTGCTTTTTGCGCTTATTAAACTTATATTATGAAAAGGGTAGCCCTTAATAATTATACCCTTAAATGATTTTATTTAAGGGTATAAAATGATATATTACACATTTTAATATAAAATAATATTAATTTGAAACTCTTTTGTGAAATGATTGTACAAAAAGATCGAAATAAAATATAGATAGATATAGGTATAAATATAAAATGCTGAAGTCAAAACACCAAATATTATTTATTTTGTATTTTAATATTACTTTACTAATCATATATAAAGAAATTCAATGCCGTCTTCAATCTGAACTTTTATAATAAAATAAATTAGCAAGACATAATTTTAATTCTTTTGAATATGATGGGATCGCGACATTATTGGTATATTTTTGCTGCAAAGGCTAATTTATATTACTCCGCTAAATATTGCATCTTCTTATTTTCATATAGGTAATTCATATTGTGCAATGGTTACTCCTACATCGTGTAAAACATGGATATATTTCATCTGTTTTTTACATAATACTGTTATTGATGATAGCATTCTCCTACATGCAATATACTCTGCCGCTCACAAGAAAAATAATGAGAAAATGATTAAAGAAATCTTAGCCACAGAAAAATTACACGCATATTTTCCTAAACAAGCAACAACGACTGTGATGTAAGAAATTCAATTATCAGCGCATCTCGCTTCCGTATTTATTAAATTAAGTTGTTATTGTGCTTTTCTTCTTGTTTTCTGAAGTTCTTTAGATGTAGTTAGCTCACGAGTTTGTTTAAGTACTTTGCTGCTGAATAACAAGCGATATTCAATTTTCTTGCGAATGTCTATCAAAAGAGTGGACCTTCCTTTCCTTTTTCAGCTGCACGATTTAAAAAATAAATAATACGAATAACAGGAGATCCAGAAAAGGAATAATAGCTCTCATAATCCGATTGTGATCAAATTATGTCTGTTATGTAGGATTTTGGATTTTGAGGATTTTGAGAGGTGACCGGAATTTTCTTGTGCACAGTCTTCATTTTAGTATAGATTGTTATTTATAGATGGCGCTTTACTTGATATCTTGCTACTATATTGCTGTATTCAGACTTCGCATGACATTATTTAACTTTAGTGAGGATTTAGGCAGATTTATTAAAACGAAGAAACAATTTTACAAGGATACAAGAGAACGGAAACAGAAAAATTTTCAACTGCATATTTTATTTTATTTTTCTATCTGAAGGCATATATATCTAAAACTCATGAATGCAAGGAAACTAAATTTTATATATACGTACAAAATACTAATACTGGTATAGATACAAAATAAATTTAAAAATATTACTCAAAGGAAGTTATGATTAATCTGTTTGGCATAAATGTTCATCATCTGTCTTATTTCATAAAAAAAATAATAAAGTATTTTTTTCACCTGCACAGTAAACATAGAACATTCCGATATGCTGTAAAAAGTAGCGAAATTAATCAGGGAATAAAATTGACGAAATTTGTTCAGTTGTTAAAGCTGGAGACCCTGCCAATGTTTCATTTTGTGATATCTCTTGAAGCTGAAGAGTATTGAGAAGTAGATATTAAAGATCGAAAATTTTCATACGGTATAAAAATTGACGAAATCTGCATAGTGATCGGGGATGCAAAGCTATAGAAAAAAAATTCTCTATAGAGAATGTATAATGAAGCAGAGTTTTTGAGATTTCTCTTAAAACTGGAGGATAATAGAAGAATAGGTTCAGTTGTTTAGTTAACTCCCCGTTTAAAAGCAACGCTAGGACTATTTCGGGACGGATCTCTTAACTTAACTGCTATAATATGATGAGGACGAGCCCTGAGCTGGCATTCCCTTCTCTAAATTTGCTCACCACACCAACAGGAAAACATATGGCCCCAAAGGATTTAACGTGCACCAGACGCGCTTACACGACGATTCTTCGGTGGAATTGGGTCTCGAAGACGAGATCTTACGACCAGATTACCGCTGCCCAAAAGACAAGCGAGCCTTAATGACATATCTATAGGTTATTATATTTCATGTGAAATAAAAATTGACGAAATCGGACCAGTGATTGTAGGAAAGGAACTGTTTACTTGGTTTTCCTAATTATATGAAAAATCCTATCAACGAAAATTGATGGAAATGGTCCAGTTGTTGACTCTGGAGATTCTGCCAAATTTCTATATTGCGATATACGTCAAAAATGGATGATGGAACATATTTGTTGACCCTTGATGACGAGTCTATATGCCATGAATTTTCATTAAAAAAAAAGACTTGTAAAATCAGTACAGGAGTTAAGAAATTCTGACTTGGCTTCCTCCTGTACAGAATATGTAGCTAACTATTATTTTTAAGATTTCTCTTAAACACAGTAATTGAGCCTGGTATGGAAGAAAGATGATGAGTTTAGAAATAAATATGTTCCATGCGAAATAAAAAATTCACGAAATCGGACCTACGTTTGGAAAATCGTTTATTTCATTTAATTATTATTTTAAATATATATATCATTTTCACTCGGTGATTTTTTGTTTTTTTTATCGTATTGTTAAAAATCTCAAATGTTGAAAATCACTGTAAAACTGCTGAAAATCTAAAAAATGTCCTTTATCTAAATATCTGTCTTCCCCACCAGGGATGTGATAAAAGTAATGAAATAATCAAAAGAAATTTTTAAAAATAATGACATCTTACAGTGTTGCAAATAAACTTCGTAAAATTAATTGAATTGTAAAAATAACTGATATTTAAACTTTTTTTTAATTTTCTGTTTTATTTTAGGTAGATTGATATAGGAAGAGTACTACCTACAATGGTTCTCAAGACGACATAGGGAAAATTTCTTCAGTTCTCTATCGAACATGGTCTCTAGAATCCAAAACCCTTCTTCGCTCAAAAGCTATATATATGTATAATGCTTTGTCCATATTATCTTGCGAACAGGATTATTAAAGTAATTTTTTTTAGATCTAGAAACTCGTCCGATATTTTAACTGGCTTGGAATATGTTGTTAGAAACGTAAAAATCTCGACCGAGTTCCAAAATGGTCTATATATCTCAAAGGGGGTGGAAATGATGGGGAGTGGAAATTTTGATTTCGCTTTAACTTTCTTAATACTGAAGATAGATAAATAAAGAAAACTAGTCAAATTAGCGTCTCATTAAGACAACTTTAGTATTTAAAGTTTTTGATAACTGCAATATCTTAGAAAAACAGCTTAAGTGATTTTCAAGCCCTAAATTTGGCTGTTTATAACATCAACAATTTATGCTGCCAGATAGTAACTCAGATGTAGAGGAATCTAACTTTACCTACCAGCTTGCCAAGATAATTTTTTTTTATTAAACTTAGAAATGCATTAATACATTCAATATAACATTTTCCTTGCATTCGCTTCAATTCTTAACTTTCAATCATATCCAAGCCGCATCCTATATGCCGGTTCATATCTAGGCTAATTAAATAAATACCTATATTTGTGTTATCAGGCTAGACATGGATAGATAATTAATCTTGATAAGGAACTAACTATAGCGTAATAAATTTACATATAGAACTAATAAATCTCAATATACAAGTAAATATCTGGTAATAAATTTAGGTATAGAGTTTAAGTCATGGAATGATGAGAAAAGGATTATGTAAACAAGCAATGTCAATATTCAATTGGTTATATTAAGAAAGTATAAAACGCGTTATTATATCTCTAAAATAGTCTTGAACATTATTATAGAATTCATCGTTTTTCACTTGTGTAAATAAAAGTCGCAGTTTCTTTGGTTTAAAGCGCTTTAATCTATCTATACTTATGAATAAAGCTCAGTGTGTGTGTGTGTGTGTGTGTGTGTGTGTGTGTGTGTGTGTGTGTG
>JAPMOR010097588.1:0-23728 GCA_026543865.1 Argiope aurantia | reverse complement strand
CTAAAATATTCATTGGTATCAAATTTTGAGCCGAATCAGTCTACACTTTGACCGTCTGTCGGTCATGGATGTACACTAGACAATTTCAGTGTGAACCAAAAATGCATACGCGATTTGGTTCACAAATTTGGCAAATAAACTGTAGATTTTTATCAAGTTTTTAACCAAATTTGACAGAATGTTAACTGTTTTTTTCTCTAAAACAATAACTCTAAAAAATTGTCTTAAATAAATGGAATTTGGTGTGTGATAATTTGACTTTAATTTTGGTGCTATGGAACACCGTGCTTTCTGTCGATTAGTAAAAAAGGACTCCAAAATACACATTCCATTTTCTGGCACTTATATATTAACCGCTTATCAGCTAATAATCGCCAGAAAAAAAAATCGCTGAAAATCACGCTAGATTCATATCAAAGATCAATATTTTTAAAATTGTTCACCAATTCCGGGCAATTAATACACAAATGCCGGTTTTGCTATTATGTTTTCGAGCTGTCGCTTAGAATAATACGTCTTTGTTTGTTATTGAGCCTATTAAATTGTTTCACAGTACGAACCCAGCAGAGAGATTTTAATTATTTTTCATAATAATATATTGGAATCCATTCTTCATATTGTTGCGAATTGCGATAAGCGAGGATAGAACCTGGGACCTTGTAGTTCGCAGTCCAGTAACATGACCATGATACAAAACCAATTGCTCGTGTTGCGTAGTTGTATCAAAAGCAATAGCTCGTACTCGTTTTGTATCATGGCTAATAAGCTATTCACTACGGACTCTCCCTCCAGTGAGTCGGAGGTGAGACGAACAATATGGCTGTTGAGTGGTGAACGATATGGCTGTTGATTTAATGCGCCTGTACCCATTTGAGTCGCGCCAAGCGTTATGGCGAGCGTATGTGGGTGAGTGGTTGCTGATGCTGCGTCAAGTGAGTCTGACGACTTTGGTTTGCTGCGTCAAGTGAATTTGACGACTTTGGTTTGCTGTGAGTAAATGGCGCGACAACAGCTGTACGATCACGTCCGGGTCACCAATGTTGTGAATTGCGATAAGCGAGGATAGAACCTGGGACCTTGTGGTTCGCAGCCCCGTAACATGACCATGATATAAAAACAATTGCTAGTGCAGCGTAGTTGTTATAAGCTATTCACTACAATAGCCATCAAGTTTAGTTTTGAATCATTCTAAAAGGAAATGCTATCAAATTTCAGCAATACATCGTTAGTTTCAAAGTTATTGAGTTATTAAAAATACTTTATGAGGAAATCGTGAATATCAAAATCATGCATAAGAAATTTAATGACAAATAAATCCGATTATTATTCTCAGTAATCTAGATTATTTCCAAAGTTAGTTAAGTAATAAGAAAAGTTCCGATAATACATCTACCACCACTATTTAAAGAAATACATAGAAATCTCAGAATTTAAAAAAAATCTGAAAGTTGAAAATATAACTTAAGTACAGTACTGATGGTACCAGGTAATTTTAAAACTCTGAAGGACACGATGTCAAAAATTATCAGTTTTTTACCAACTATTTGAAAGTTTGAAGGTGTTCTGATTTCTTTTGTTTTGAAACGAGAATTTGGAGAAATATTTAAAATTTCGCTGAGATTTTCTTTTAGTGATGGCCTGTTCCTTGTTTGCTGCTGTTGGAAGATGAGGAGAAAAGACAGTAATTGACCATTTTGTGGCCAATTACCTCGAAGAGAATGTCAGTTTGACAAATCGGTCAATATAAGATTAGATAATGCTAAAGATAGCAGTTGGCCACAACAAATCATTTCGATACTGCTACGTTCAGTAGTGGCGGGGTGGTCGGCTGTACATAAAAAGAAGAAATACATGTACCATCATTGAAAACCTCATACAATCAACCAAGAGCACTATAATATTAATTTTTATAGATATCTAACCATTAGGCTATGGGTTAGAGACCAAATTTCTTTTGGCATACTTGGGAACTTCCTTCATACTAACCTTTCAAGAGTTGAGTATGATATATACGTTTTAGAAGTTGGATGCCTAATTAAATATGATCTCATTATCTGATTACGGTTTTGAAGTCCGCTCCTTGCATTATATTATAGTGAAAGCTTATAAGTCAGTTAACAGCTACGCTACATGGGCAATTGCTTTTGTATTGTGGTCATATTACTGGGCTGCAAACCACAAGGTTTCCAGGTTCTATTCTCGCTCATATCAATCCGCTACAATATCAAATACGGTTCATAAATCAAATTAATTGTCAGGCCTTTTGATTGGCATCTCATTAATTTGTGATAAAAAGTAATTACTTTATTTATTTTCAATTATTTAAATGCAAATGCATATTTTTTATTTCATTGTTCATTTCCAAATTTAGGCTCAAATGCAATACTCCAAACGTGAATATACTGTACCAAAATCCCTTCAAAACCAATGGAATCAACATATTGTCTTGAATTGTTAATATTCGTGTGATTCTGCAACTGAATGATCCAAATTCTTTGAAAACATTATTAAATCATCTGCATGTTATGTAGATTTCCGAGCTTGAATATACTATCCAAAATCTGCCCTAATTAACAAATCAATTCAGTAAAAAAAATTAACCTGATTGAATCTGAGTTTCAATAAACTTTCGTAAATCATATTAAAATAAAATAAACCAATTCAATAGATTTTTTTTATAAATACGTGAATCTCTGAATTTAAATCTACTATCCAAAATACCTTTTGAAATAAAACCATTAGATTTACAGAAATTTTATATATTTATGGGAATGAATCATCCAAAACACTTTGAAAATAATTACTAGATTGGCTGGTTTTTTCTTATAGATATGTGAATCTAATATCATAAATCCTTGGAAAGGAGATTCAAATCTTTATATAAGGGGGGGGGGGGTTAACACAATGACTAGATATTTTTCCCTTCATGTAGATCTCTGAACTTGAATATACCAACAAAATTCAGCTGAAATAAAATTATCTATTTGGTTTCATTTTTTTTAAATTTACTTTAATCCTTGAGTTTCAATTTAGTGCCCGAAATTCTTTTAAAATAAAATCACAAAATTCACAATTTATATTTTTTACAAACCCAAAACTTTCAACTCGAATCCATCAATAAATTTTTTTTAAATAAAAACATCTTATTGTCAACATTTATAATGCTTTATTGAATAAAAAATTGAAAATATGTTTTTGAAAATGATAATTATTATTTATGCTTCACTTAACTTTTTGTTTTATAGTCATATATTTTTCACTTTTTTATTGTGATTTATTACAAAATAATAAATTGTTTAAAATACATTGAATAAATTAACTAAACATGCATAAATGTCAAATAAAAGGACTTAAGAAAAAAATTCAAATATTTAAAAATCGGTGTAATATTTAAAAACTAAGCACATGCGTATCATATAATTAAGAAGACTTTTGAAGTTTATAAGCATATAAATTTAGATCAATATTCAATTAATTGTTTGAAATATTTTCTCTAAGGTATTTTAAATAATCAAAATGCTCGCCTTTTTTTAAAAAAAATTATACCTTACAGACACTTTTATTAGACATTTCAAGACAAAAATTTAATGTTTAATAAAAGAATAAAAAAATGCCATATAATAATATTTAAACATGTCTTTCATTTATAAAATATAAAATGTCTTACAAAATATAAAAAATGTCGTATTTTTATGTTTAAATAAATGTTGACAGGAAATTAAATTATTTTTATCAATCATTTCAAAATCTTTCATAAATATTTCTTAAAAATTTATAGAATTAATTGCCTTAAAAATAAATTTGCTGCTGAAAGTAATAATTTCGTTCATTTATTTTTTACGTGAAAAAAAAAATTTAATTAAGATTAGTAGTAGCAATATTTACTAGATGGCGCCACGAGAATTTAATCGTCTTAAATATATTTTTTGCAACAAATGGGATATTTGACGGTAAATATTTATTTTCTCACTCATTTCATTATTCTTAATAAAATTCTATTTAAATATTTGAATTATTTTTAAATATAAAGGTAGTTTATAAAAAGTCGTTATATCATTTCGTCTTTCAAACAGCAAGAAGAAAATATATTAGAATTTATTGTTAAAAATTGTTTATCAATAAGCAGAAAAATGGAATTGCAACCTTTAAACAGGAATAGGAAATTTCCATCTACAATCATTTAATGACAGCCAAAGCTGAAATAAAATTAATATTTTGTATAAAAGTTTCTGAATCTCATAATTGGCTTTCAAAAAACTGGAATTAGGATTAGGTTATTCAATTGTACATCATTTGCTCAATCTAATTGTTATATCACAGTTTCAGAAGAAAAATTCAAACAGATAGGAACAGATATCACAGTTTTAGAAGAAAAATTCAAACGGCACGTCTTGTTTCAAAGAGAATTTATAACTTTTTTTTATTTATTTAATAATAATTTTAAAAAATAGAAAAAAATCAAAAATTAAAACATTGTAGGTTTTGTTTGTTTTTTTAATTGCATTTACAAATTATTTATTCGTATATTTCACAAAAATTGTAGATATATGTCACATTTTTGACACAATTCCACGTACATGGGAATACGGTAATTCAAAAACGAGAGAAATTGGAAGAAAAAAATTGCACACTTGAGTGAAACATACTAGTTTCTAAACTTGTAGATTTATTTCAAAGTTACGAATCAAATAGTCAAAGAAAAAAGTCTAAACATATTGTTAATTATATTCAAAGTGTGACGAAGCTAATTACAAATATCCCTATATTGTGTGATTATACAATAAAATTATAGAGAGAACAGTGCCTTAGATGAATTTCTCTTACTATATCAATTATGAGATAATTAGAAAGATGACTAAAACAAATAACTGGAGATAAATTTTAACCCCCTTTATTATAATTTCATAATCGGTATGAATGCGTATTGGATGGTAACAGTTATCTTACACATATCTATAATTTCGGAGTAAAGGCATAAATAAATTTAAACGAATGGCTTTTGACGGGGAAACAAAAAATGTCATGTTACCTAGAAATCATTAGAAAAATGCCTATACGATATTATACAATATGCTATACAA
Source organism: Argiope aurantia (assembly GCA_026543865.1). NCBI lineage: Eukaryota > Metazoa > Arthropoda > Arachnida > Araneae > Araneidae > Argiope > Argiope aurantia. The sequence goes on along the minus strand of JAPMOR010097588.1, from coordinate 18,647 downwards.
CATTATATAAAATTTTCACATTTCAATGTATTTTTTAATGTTTTATTATGAAATATCATGGTTTTTTTAGTTAAAATAAAAAAAACCTACTATCAATGCAGTTATATATTGCGACTTTGGTACTCGGTTGTGGTTTCTTCATATATAATGTACAGTGAAATAGTGTTTTCGAAACTTTTCCAGATAACAGACGGTCGTAATAACCCTTGATGATTTACCGTTAAAACATGAACTTTCGTTTGAAATAAAAAAAAATTTAATAAATATAAGAGTTACGGCTGAAGGATGGATTCGTTCTGCGATTTTTTTTTCATTATTTTAAATATGTATATTGAAAATCTGAAATTATAAGCGATTGAAAATTGAAGAATAAATGATTGATTCGTATTTTTATGTGATGATATTGTTTTGTGATGTGTAAATTTTTTTCGTAATTATTTTTTGTGTAACTTTTAATTTTGTATTTTAATCTATCATTGTGTATTTTCTTTTCTATATATTTTTCTTGTGCCATCTATCATTATAATTTACTGTCAAGTTCATTTTCAAATAAATAAATTATTTGATGTTGGGAATATTATGCAATATCTTTTTATATTGTACAATATCCGTAGCCACTTAAGCCACTTTTATTTAATAATTTACTATTTCACGATATGTAAATATTGCCGCATTGAAGTAAAAGCAGTCGAATCTCCATGACCGAATGGTCATGGCACTGGTCTCGTGATCAAGAGACCTGGGTTCAAATCCCGCCAGAGACAATGCGATTAATAGTATATGTAAATACTTAATTCCTTGTTTTTATGTTTTCCTTTATTTCATGTTCCAGAAGATACTGGACATTTCCTTAGTTTACCAGACAAGTGTTCTGGACTTTTCTTACTGTCTCCAGAAGAGTATTCTGGAACTTTCTCTGCTTGAATAAAAGCAGAAGATTTGTCAGTTACTGTATTCTCCTGACCAGGAACAGTAGTCTAGCCTCAAATTTAATACAACTCAACTGCCAAAATCAACACTCGCTTGGTTTTCACAGCACCATAGATTGGCTCCGTCCCCTACTGGAAGAACGCTCCACCATTGGACGACAAGACTTGCTCCCGCTCCTACTCCCCTGTCTCTTGAACCGGCAACGACTACTATCCTCAATCCTTACCATTAGGCCCAAAAGACCAGGGCAGTTAACACCGCAAGGACCCGTACAACCAGGATCTTGGAGATAGCCTTGCTACGCAAGGCGGGTGCTCCGTAAAACTTACCAACATCTCAGTTACTGTATTCTCAGTTCTGAGTTCAGTTAATAAATTGGTTTAGCTCTATCTCTTGTGTGTGTCTTTGAGTTCTATACTATAGTTCTACGTGACAATATTTTTTGCATTATCATTTTGTGATTCATTATTCTCAGTTTTCTGTATTTTTATTTATTAGCGTGTATTCTCTTTTTTTATGTTTGTCTTGAAGATAAAAGCATTATAAATAGATTTTTCTTTAGTGATCATTCTTAAATCATATATATATATGATATTTTTAAGCCTAAATTAAATCCTAATTAATTTCCCAATTTTAATTTAACCCATATTAACTTGGTTCTAAAATATTCTGTAATTTCCTGATCCAATTCCCTCTTTTTTAGATGATTAATTCAACACGCGATAAAAATCCTTAATGTTTACCATATTCTTTTAGAGATACCTGAATTTTCCTATCTTAAATCGACACGTATCAAACAAATCGTTATCAAAATCTCATTGGAAAAAAATCATTCAAAAGGAAATTTTCGGACTCTTTTGCCCTTCTTTTGTGTCGCGATGTAGACTGCCGTATTTCTTACATTAATTCTTGTACATAAATTATGCCTCCCGGGATGGAATAAATTATTAATACTTCAAAAGTATCTTCTCTTGGACCCGCAATTTTTAATATTATATTATATTATATTAATATATATATATATATATATACCGTGGCCGAAGAGCGAGAAAAGACGCTTTGAATTTTTAAACTTCACTTTTATTTCATTCCTGGAGGTATAATTTATGTACAAGCAAGAAGGGACGAAGTACGTCAATCTACAGTACGACACAAGAGCAAAATATTTTTCCCGATGAATATATACTGTGAAATTCTGATAGGGATTTCTTTACACGTGTCGATTTAGGTAAGGTAATGGGAAAATAGATATGTTTTAAAAGAATTCGCTTAGCTTGACATATTTTTTATCCTTTTATCGGAGCGTGAGAACCTGCTGAATTAGTAGTTTTACAGAACGCCTGCAGCATTAATTAAATAAAAGAAAGGTGGAATTGAATCAGGAAATAAGAGAACGTTTTAGAATTGTGTTAATATGGGTTAAATTAAGATAAAAGTGAAGTAGGATTTCAATTGGATTTTAATATATTATATATCGATTTGCAAATACTGTACAGTCTTGTTTTATATCGTATAATATCGTTTTAAATTGTATTCTTTTTTCTAAAACTTCTGGAGTTGCTTCGAAGTAAAAACAATTACAAATCTCACCGCATCAAAATGGATGGATTTATCCAAGCTTAGTTTGGCTTCCAGTTTCAAAGGAATTTGCATTCCGTTTGCCATGTGGTATCAATCTTTCTCTCTCTATCTATCTCTTTTTTTTTTACCATATGCTACACTGACGAATTATAAATGCCACCCCTTAGATCAAAAAGCATCCGACTATCGCATTTCCATACCAAGAACGTAACTTTAACTCCACTTTTGACTGATTTCATGCAACATTAACTGTGAAATATCTTTTCTCCGAGAGGACATTTTAAAACCTCCTTGATCCATTATGAGCAGTATTTCTATCTGTTTGCCTACCAAACACCGGCACAACAGAAAAGTTGTTATTCTTTTTTGACCATAGATAATGTAAGCAGAAAACAGTCGACATCTTATACCCCCTTTTTGCGTTTTTGGCTCTTTTTTCTAAAAACCGCTCCAAAAGCCAAAAAATGAATAATGCGACGCATTATTCTTAAGTATCGACTCGGTGGGAAAAGGAAAGAATATTCTGTTAAAATTCTTCTTTCCTTAAACTGTGACCGCTGTCGGTCGCGCTGTAAAGCGAGGAGATACTGTAAAAGTGCACTTAACTGTTCGAAAGTACTTTTTTTTTTCCTAGAAATATATATATATATATTTTTAAAAATTTACGGATGCATAAATTCATGAGATCAAGGTTTCTGATATATGCGAGCCATTCGAAATTCATCTGTTCTTTATTTATAGAATGCAGGATTTATCCAAAATCATATCAAAATGCGCATATTTAGAAAACTAGTATATCTCTTAGATCGCATTGTTGTGAACGGTAGGTTCAATTTTAAATACAATCGCTTTCCCATTTTTGTTGCTCTTGAACAGGAATGCTTAATCTTATTTGGAAGTTTCAAAAATGTGTAAAAAAAGGGGGGGTCATATCATGTGTATATGGATGGTTTGTTAAATCCTCTTGCGTAGTTGAAAGTTCGAAAATAACTATTTAAATTTGAAAAGTAAAATAACAGAATTATGAAAAAAAAGCAGTGCCCTCAAGTAGATTTCTATAAAAGATTTTATCTTTTCAAACGCTAGTAAGAAAATTTTACTTATGACACTCGTAATAAAAAGGGAAAGCCTTTCAGAAAAATGGGTGAATTTTACAAAGAATCTTCAAAATAATCAATTTTTTTTATAAATTAACAAAAGGATAATAATAATATTTTTATTTGACGGTTTTTGTTTTATTCCAATTGATCTTTTATTCAACTATTGATATATATCCTTCCTTCAAGAAAGTATTTTTAAGTATCGAATTGTAAAAGATTCCAAACCCGTGTTATTTTAATAGCTGTACAACTGCCCCCTTTATTGTATACCTGAACCTTTCCAATGGATTTGAATCCCATTACATCATAAGATCATTAAAAAAGTAACTGTCATTGCAATCTAGCTCCCCTCATTCTGTCTCCCACGGCTTTCAACAATGAAGAGAAAACATGCGATTAAATCTTAAATTAAATATTAACAACAATTTGAACTTTATATATATATATATATATGATCGTATGTAATGAATGATGAATATGTATATATGTATGAATATGAATATGAATATGTATGTATGAATATAAAATGTAAAAATTCGGGAAAAATGTAAAAATTGTGTGACCAGTTCATTAATATGCGTGATACCAAATCTATTGCGAAGGTTTAAATGCATGTTTTCCAATGACACTTCTAATATATAGGTGAAATGCGAGTACAGTTAGAATTAAAAAGACTTTTTTTGAATTTTTAAATATCATAAACGTGCAGTAAAAATTTTCTTAATGCAGAAGAATGCTAAGATCTAGATTACTTTTAATTAATTAAATTAAATAGTTAATATGTTTCTTAAAAAATAGGCCCAAAGTTCACATTTCAACCCTCCAAGACTATGTTTGTTACAAATGCCGTAAATCTTGATCCTACGGTCCGCAATGTACAGTGTCAACACAAACAACCACACGTTCTTCTTTAGTTTCAATAGAGATTGTTGCTTTAAATGTCAAATAGGTGTTTCCATAATTTAAAAAATTTCATTCACTGGCAATATGATTTTAACGAGTAAATAAAAGATGAGTGAAATCTGTTACCAGCTTTTGGCATCGTAAAGGTAGGGTTGTATCAAAAACTGGGTGAAATCCGCTAGCGAGAAGTTTATCTGCCTGTTCATCGGTCTGTTTGGGTATACGATAATTTAAAAATGCTTTCAAGGAAATGCTGGTTAAAATAAAAAAATAACTTGGTTAAAATTAGTATTTTATTGGTCATGCATAAAGGTCCTAATTAAAGAACTTATGATTGTACAAAGTTAAACACAAAACATGCCAGAATTTAAAACTTTACGACAAAATTAAGGAAAGTAAGTTGATGCTGGCTAGATAATATTTCTATAATCTTTATTAATAATAAATATGAATGTGTGGGTGTGGGGAGGGGGGCATGTGTGTGTATGTTTGTCATGGTGCTCTATAGGCCAGACCTTGCAACATTTTGAAAAAGTAAAGGATTTAATATAGCTTGTTCTTTTTAAAGTTGCATGCTCATAAGTAGACGTCATTCCAAAACTAATTTTTTAAGCATTACGGAGATTTATAAAATGTAAATCTCGGATTTCTTTCTTTATAAAATGTGCTTACTGTGCTGGCAAATAATAACCTGCCCCGAGCAAAACACTTAACGTTCAACATTCCAAATTTACTCTGGAAATCCAACTCATACTTCAAATAATGATTTCACTCATTATTAGAAACAGCGAAGAATAAAGCAACAGTAAAAAATGTTAGCACAGAAAGTTCTGGAAGCAATAAATATTTATGGTGTTTTAAATATTCTTATAATAATTACAAATAAGGCAACATTAAAAATCAATAGACTACATCTTCCAATCCCAATTTCTACGCAAATGTAAAGCAAAAATATATAAAATACCAAGCCTGAATATTACACAAAGCAAAGGTTGAGTTAAATAACTCCGATGTGAAAGCCAATATATCGCCAAAATGCACAAAATTTTAATAAAATATTTAATATATATACTACTCCAAACTAGAACCGAAAATTCACATTATGCTTCAACCAGTGAATACCGAAAAATTCAAAGATGAAAGATACGGAATCCAAACAATAATCATAGATGCAGCCTTTAAAAGACACAGAATAAACAAATGCCGGTGCTTTGAATATTCCCTGGCATAATATTCCAGAGATATTCATCACGAAATACGATCTCGAAATTCATCAAAGATCTCCAGCCAAAGATAACGAAACGATTCATAAATGATTTCAAACCGGCACGAACTCGGCGAAAAGTTCAAAGTCTTCACATTACCATGTGAAAGACACATCGATGCTGGAAGCAAAAGGCAAAGATTACGGCATTTTGAATATTCATATCTCGTCAGGCTTTACCACCCCCATAGTTCATTTTGGGCAACAAAGGCTTCCTGACAGGGTAATCAATCACAGGCGCCACGGTCTTGAACGGTAATCGAATCAGGCTTCCAAGGGACCAGGGAAAGTATGGCGAGAAAGCGGACACTTGTAGTGCAGAATTCACTTAAAATTAAAAATGATGCTCCCGTGCAAGATGATTTACAAACAACGCCTCATGTTTCATTTAGTGATTCAATCAGACAAGTTGTTCATTTAGAAAGTTATTGACGTTGTTGGTATATTCCAAGATAAAGGATGGTGGATTCGTTTATTCAGAGGTGTCTCATCAGTCTTGTGTAGAATAATGCAAGAGAAGATAATCTTTGAAAGTTTAAAAACATCCCAAAATCCCTTTTAACTTTTTAATTTGTTGCACACAAAGCGAAATTTTATAAACACTCTATATTCGAACTGGAGACTTCAATAAATTTCCACGTTTTAGAGCACCTGAAGTAAAAAAATATTTAAGAATTGTTTATTAACCGCAATAACTTAAAAACACAATGAACTAGAGGAGGTGTTATTTGGCATGTAATATTATGTAACTATGGTTTGGAGATTTATATGAAATTTTTTGACTAAATTCGTAGTCTAAAAGTCTATTGTTCATCTATGCACATGAGAATAATTGATATTAATACTATTAATACTAATATAACATCTTACTATTGAAAAGAATTTTCATTGTAAAATTTTTTTAAGTATTTATTAGCAAAAAAGTTGTTTGAAAAATAATAATTAGTAGTATTAGTATTATTATATTTTAGCTCTTTCCAAAAACTTTTTGACAGCTAAAAACTGATTTTTAACTTCGGAGATTTGTTTTAAATTTAATGCAATATCGGTCAGAAATTAAATTAATTCTTCGTTGATAAGGATTTTTATCTGGTATATTAGAGTGTTATTTTCTTGAAGCCAACTAAGTAGATATTATAAGCATCTTAAATGGAAGCTCAGAATAATTTTTGATCAGAACAAACAAAATTTGATTTTTCATGCCTTTTGTATTTTTATTATCAATATTTTATAAATAAAGAACGAGTTTTATCAATTCTAAATGTAAGAAGTACATCTTAAATGATTTTTTAAAACTATTTTTTATGATAATTTTAAATTTTAAAAAAGTTTCTAAGGCAGTTTTAGACGAAGATAGGGCAAGTAAAAGAAAATTTAAAATGAAATAAAACCAAAATTTCAACTCGACTACAAATGAGATTTAATTGACGAAGAAGTATCAAAAAGCTATACCAAGAAATAAATTTGTTTTAAAAAGAAAAATTGAAAAAATCAACTATTCTTCCATTTAAAAGACATTCAGTGGAATTATCAATTCAGAATTTTGTTATCTTTACGAAATACAAACTATGCCATTATTATCATAATAATATGTACGACCAAGCCCAAATATAATACTAAAACTCTAACCATTTATAACAGATGTAAATTATCTTTGTCATTATATACAATAGATATTTCCATTTCAAATATTATATTTCCATAAACAACACGAAATATCTTGAAAAAGAAGCTAAATTTGCAAAAATTATATGAAATGAAGAAAAAATTCATTATTTCTTAGTGTTTCTTCAAAATCCCTGACACAAGAAAGATTCGTAATAATTTCAAAATCCATCTGAAATGAAATGCCTGCCATTAGAAAACAAAATCAACCACCCATGATCACTTTAATTGACTTGAAATTCATGAACAATAGATTTCAAAATGAAAAAAAATGTACAATTGGAAAATTTGATGTAACAATGAAATTAATTTAAATTTCAACAATAGAATATATTGTTTCAAACCATTCGAAAAAAATATTTTTAAAAATTGGATAACAACTAAATTAAAACATATATTTTTTTAATGAAATAATGATATAAAAGTCATTTTTTACACGATAATGATTTTGAAATTTATCACAAAAAATGTTAAACTTTCGCTTAATATTTAATAAAATATTTTTTAATAAGATTTTAAAATAAATCGTTCAAGCTGAACATTTCTACTTTCGAAGACATTTGGGCCATATTTTCAAATCAAAATTCAATTGTCTGTAATCCATTAATAGTCTTCACGTAGAACATCAATACACACACAAAGAAACACATGTTTGCTTTTACTATTAGAAAAAATATTAGTATATTCAAGGCTAAACCACTTTCTCCATTGCGATATTTCTTAATTTGCACTAACCATGGCATAAAAATCTATGAAAAGAATCATTATTGTTTCAACAATATTCTTCTTTCTAAAGAATTTGCATTATTTTGAAACGTAATTATACAGTTAAATAACTTAACAATCGATTCTTTCACAGAAGTATTATTGTAATTTGTCCACACGTTTTATTAAAAATAAGCATAAATCTACAGATGGAATCAATTGTATTTCAGTTTTGCAGTAATCCATTCTCAAAGCTCTTTTCTGAATCATTTACTTTAATGACAGCAAAATCATACGAAAAGTATATCGAGGTCATCCGTAAAAGCAAAAAAGGAAGAATTTCAAATCCGTATGTCATTGTTTAAACTCTTTTAATCAGTATTTATCTCCCAATTTGTATTTTCGGCAAAAAGAATAACATCATTTGCTTTTGTCTTCTCTCATAAAGTGCGATAACAATGAATTTTGGTGATTCAGTGAATTACTACTCCAATTTTCTTGTAATGAAAGATCTGGAAAATGTTGTTTCAAAATATCGAATTCAGTGTTCCGATGCTTTGCAATTAAACCAAACATTGCAGCGAGCATGCGTGGAAATGATAATGAAGCTTCACCATCTGCGCCTGAACAACGATTCAGGTGATAATTTTCAAGAACCAAACGATAAACAGAAATCAAAAAATTGTGATACAAAAATCAGCAATCAAAAACAGAAATCAGATAATCCAGATTCAAGTCAAGAACATTTGATTGACCAAATAAGAAAAATAACAGAAGAAAATTTAAATCTACGGGGGTCAAAAGTCAAACTTCAAAGACTCTCGAAACTAGAAGATAAAAAAATTCGAAACTTACGGAGAAGGATAGAAGCAGACAAAAGAAAGTTGGATCAAAACTATATTGATACACATGCGATTCAAGAACAGAGGAATAGAATCAAGAACAAAATATTTGAGATTCAAAAACTGCAGCGCGAAATCAAGGAAACTGAAAAACAGATGAGAATTAGAATGGAATCTGTAAAAAAGAATAGAAATGAGCCGAAAAGAATTTTTACAAAAAAGCCACAAAATTATAATTTGGAAATACAAAATGGTACATCTAATAATCCCAATTTGCTTCCAATTATTTTGAAAATGAAAGATTTACTAGGACAAATAGCCGTGGAAGTATCTGATGCTGAACAAAATGGTAAATCTTGTGATCTATATAACACCTTTCTTTGTGAAATACAAACAAGTATATTAAAATTAAGAAATAAATTGAATTTGAAATAAATACATTCTATATTCTTGACGGTAGTATTTTTTTAGAGCAATAAAATCGAGCTTTTGCACTTTCAATCCTAAATCTGCAACGATTCATATCTATGTCATCTATTTTTTGTGAATTTTTCATAGTGAAGTATAGTAATCGTCGAACAACTCGACTTTGAAATTTTAACGAATCTCCACATTTTAGATCTGCGTAAGTACAAAAAGCATATTTTTTGGAATTATGTGTTTCTGTGAACACAATTCAAAACTTCTTTAAGCTAGACGGTTGAAAATTGGTAGGTGTTTTAAACATAAAATTTGTAGTTTTCTATAACAAATTTTGTAGTTTTCTATAACAAATTTTGAATGAAAACGATCACAGGAAGTCTGGCTGTCCAAATGCAAATTAATACAATAAATACAAAACGCAAACGGTGAAACGGATCATTTAGTTTGTTACTTTAGTTTCTAAAATATGGATTCCTCGCCGGTTTTGAACCAAATCTGTCAGAAATTGATCGCCGGCTGATTCGTACTTTCGCCTGCATGCGAACGAGACAACATAAAATGCAATGAATGAAGTCTGCTTTTTGATTTTGATACACAAATTGGATATTTGTTTCTTTCCATGGTTTTCAGGACTTGGCGATCATGACGTAATCTTAAAATCGCCAAATAACCCTAGGAATGCAACCATCAACCATTAGCGTCTTATATAAAATAGAATTTCGATATCTTTTCGTAATCTCAAAATATGCCGAGCAAACCACTATAATGGCGGTCCTAGCGTAATCTGAAACTGACCATTAAAGCAGGAGGTTTAAAAATAAATAAAAAAACACAGTAAAAATAATAAATAAAGATTTGGCATAGAATTGCACCCACAAAAAAGTGCGTACAAAATGCATATTCAAAAAATCTGAGCACTCCTGGCATTCACAACATACCCAAAAGTTCACAATTTGAGGGGATGACGGATAACGCCTTTATTAGATTTCATGCTGTTTTTCTTTTCTTTTTTTTATTGAATTTTAGATGGTCTAATAATTTATAAATAAGATTATGTTTTTATGACATGTTTAGTTGAAGAAGGAAAGTTTTGTAGAAGAAATATTTTTAAAAAAAATAATTAAGGTTTTTAAATTCTCAATACAAATTAATTTGTAAGTGATTCTTATGAGGATACGCCAATAAAAAAGTACGAAAAAATAAATGCATTGTGATAAATAACTTTTCTCTCTTATTTGCACATTTCAGTAAATAGTACTCTTACTCATATGAAAATTACGACACCATACGGAATTTTTTTCAACCTCAAATATAACCAAGCAAAACGCAACATTTTCCCCCATCATACTGTTATTTATCTTTTTTTTTTTTTACTTTTTTTATACAAAAACTTTCGTATCTTATTTTCTTATATACGCATATAGAAAGTATTGCAGAGCCGCGGTGACCTGGTGATAATGTCTCGGCTCGTGAATCGTAGGGTTTCAGGTTCGAGACCCGATTCCCCTGAAGAACCGTCGTGTAAGGGGGTCTGTTGCACGCTAAATCCATCAGGGCGAAACGTCCTTCCGTTGGTGTGGTACGGTGTGGAGAGGGGAGTGCCACTTCAGGTATCGTCCTCGTCATCTGACCGCGGTTCAAAAGTACGAGGTCCGTCCCAAAATAGCCCTAGTGTTGCTTTAAAATGGGACGTTGATATAAGTAAACTAAAATTAGAACGAATTGTATTCGTCAAAATATTCGAACTCGAAATATCGACGTTTTAGACCTCTCCGAGTTCGAAAAACATATTTCTGGAAATGATCATCGGTTGGTCTGTCTGTTTTTCTACCCCCACATTAATTTGAAAACGACGATAACTATTGACACAAACTTGGTGTCTAGGTATAGTAAAATTAGCATGCGCAACACGGTACGATCAGTTACGGCGTCACGACGAGGGAAAGCTCATTTACAAAATTGCAGAAGTTTTTCGATTTAGTGCGAAAAGACACTTTGAACGCAATAATACTAAAAGCAAAACGTGTAAAGCGTACATTTATATGGACGCGTATCTTCAAACCTATAACAAAACAGATCATCTTTTGTACAATAAACGTTCCCAGATGGCGTTGTCGTCAGAGCAGGCTGAAAATAAAAGTATCTGCTGATAACTAATTACTCTGTTTTATTTTTAACGCTTTTCCATAAAATTGCCACTTTTCCTCCAAAATATTTATTTAAAAAATAAAACCTTTTTTGGCGACCAATTAATTCACCAGGAATGTTGATTGTGTTTTATTTCTATTAAATCCTTGATGTCTCTCTCGATATTTATGGTTCTTTCAATAAAATATTTCTTAATGTCAAATGCATTTTTTCTAAGCATTAAAACCATATTATTTTAGTAGTCTTGCCTTTGTTCTGCTTTTCACGTAAATGAACTTACCTAATAGAGTTGATTCCAAGACATGGGATCGGATAATTTATGATAATTTAAAATGAACTTGGACAATTTATTTCAAATTGCATGTTGTCATTTGTGATAATGCAATTCTATTTTCCTGTTTCACATATAAACTGCCCAGATACTAAGCATAATTTTCCTCCCTTAGTTTTCAACAACAAAGGAAAATCAACAATTAAATACTTGATGAAACAATGAAAATAGTTTTGGGACCAAAAATGTAATCTGTTTTAAAAATTAGACAAAAAAAAAAGATTTGCTAAAAATTAGAAAAAAATATTGTAAGATTGCTAAATTGATAAACTTAAAAAGAAAGATGTGTAGTTTTTAATTTAGAAACGGAGTAATTTTTATTTCGGAGGTTATTAATTTTCCTTTAATTTTTAATAAATAAAAAATATTACCGTTTTGCAAACTTTTATCCTGGGGGGGGGGGGGGATTTTGGACCAAATTTGGTATCTCTAAGTGAAATTGTCTACACTAACACAAATACATAAGTTCTTTCTTTACTAACAGTAAATATTAGTACAAACTAGACAAACAGCAACAGTAAGATGAAAGAGGAAATTATAAAATTATTTTAGAAAGATTTCAATTCACATGCTTCAAACACAACCTGATAGTATACAGATCATCAAGATCATAATATTATATATTTCACTGGTATCACTGATTCTGCAATATATAGGCCATAAAAAATCAAAATAAAATATGTAGACGCCTTAAGGTTCTTGCTATAAATAAACTTCAAAATCATTTTGAAACAATTTTCTCTGCAGAATCTTTGCACTTTATTGAAATAATTATTTTAGCGCTTTTCTATTAATTCTTATTGAAAGTAAAAGTGAAATTTCATTTGAAATGAAATAACAATTAACATTTATTTCATTATTAACTAATCGCCGTGACAACAAGCTGCTTTGCTGGGATATTAGTTAAATTTAATCCCAGTTTAAATATATTTTCTAGCTCGTGTATTCTGTCATCAGGCGTTAAAGCTGTGTTATTTTAATTATCTTACATATGAGCTCTTCATTGAATACATAAACATTTCTAATGGAGACTAGTCCCATGACATCATGGCGCTATCGAAAACAAATGACGAGTTCATCTATTCTCTAAATTCCGCAGCATTCTATTTTCTTTGTTTCTATTCATGTAAACTATGTACATATAAATTACTAGTCGCCTTTGGCTATCAGCTGGTTCACAGGGGATATTGTAATATTTAATTTCAGTTAAATTGTTTAGATTTAACTTCAAGATTCCTTCAAATGGTCAGATATAAAAGTTGTGTTATTTTAATTGTTTTTCATATAATATGTACAGGGTGGTTATAATTAAACTTCCTCTATAAACAGCATCATACAATGCAAGTGGATGAACGGATTGCAACGAAATTTGGTGTATAGACTATACACAAGATGCGCTCACGGAATTTCGAAAAAAAAAATTGTTCCAAAATGTAGACCAGAGGGCGTCTTTTCCGGAAAAACATTTAAGGTAACACAATAAACGACCAAAACGGAATACAGAAACAATATTAACAATCCGGAACAAGACTTATGAGTAATAAAATGTAAAACTGGGAAAAGCTGTCAATTCTAGGAAAAAAATGTCGAGATTTGCATGCTTGCGAAGAAGAGGAAGCTTTATGTAAAACAGGTTAGGGTACAGAAACGTTTGGAGTCGTTGTCATCCTTTGTGTCGATGTTTCCGGCTGTAATGATGTCGGTATCTTGTTGCGATGTTGAATGGCAAACAACTCCATGATGCTTCATGTGCGAAGCATCACAACTGATCAGTTACGATCTGCTGTTGAACATATTGTCCACCGACTTGAAATTTTGCAGGTGAAGGGGGGGGGGGGATTTGCATGGAGAACCTTTCCTTATATCATCCTGGACACGATTAACAACTGCTTCTGATATGGAATTTCGTCCTTTTCTGTTCTTGTTTCAGCAAATTGAACCGGGGTTGGTGTTGTTGTTTTTCCCTTAAGTAGCGTACTGTTATTGTTTCCTTAACTTTATTTAATGTGTTTGTCAAAATTTAATATTCTTTCTGTATTCCGTTTTCGTTGTTTATTGAGTTAAAATTAATGTTTTCGTGAGCACATTTTGTGTATAGTCTATTTTCCAAATTTCGTTGCAATCCGTTCACCGTTTGCGTTGGTATGATGCAGTTTATAGGGGAAGTTTAATTATAACCACTCTGTACATCGACTTCCAATGGGGACCAGTTTCGTAACATCTTAGCGATACCAAAAATGTACAATCTAAAAATGCGATTCATACTTCCAAATTTTGCGGTATTGTATGCTCCTTTTTTTATTGTCTAGCAAAATACACAGATTTAAACAAATTCATTTTTATTCAGCTTTAAAAAAATGGGAGAAGTTCGCACGATTAAATATCCGATGACACATTGTCACCCTGCGAGTTTCAGAACAACAATATAATAAATTGTTGAAAAATAAGCAAAAATATTTTTTAAATTGCCAAAATTCAGAAAAAATAAAAAGGCATTTCTTTTAAATGATGTGCAATTCAGTTTTGTGCTGTAATATTTTCCCCAATAATTAGTTTAATTTTTATTCAATTAAAATTCTAAATTAGTATTGCTAAAATATAGCATCTAGATGCACATTCTCACCTTCAAAGGTATATAATGTGCCAAATTCCGTAACTGAAGGTAAAACAGTCTGGTCTGTAGTGACCCAACACACATATAGACACATATATTTATCTTTATTATTAGTAAAGATAAAGATGTAGAATATAGTTCAGTCTTCATGCGCCAATCACAATTCAATTTTCTCTCTGAACCGATTCGGTTAACCGAAACTCGATCAATAAATGTCCGGCTAATCGAGTTCCTATTACACTTTCTCTTTTCACACTTCAGATAAGAAAAAAACTAAGTTTAAAAAAACACACAAATCACGGTTTATTTATTTCTAAGATACCTGCCCCATGACTCACTGTTCTGACAAACATCAACATAAATAATGTGGCATTTTACAAGAATTTCCCGTCACGGATACGCGATAATTTCCCTGTAATTCTAGAAAGATGCTAAATGATTTATAATAGAACTCATGCTGACAGGCGACGCACTAGCTTGAAACCGACCGGCTTTATCAGTGAGCAAAGTACACAAGAAAAGCGGCATGTCGTATCTTGAGTTTCGGACTTAAAAACACAGAGAGAAACGCTTTTAGGTAGTGAAAGGGCAAGTAGTCGCATTGATTGTTTAGAATTTGTTCCCAAAAAAAATTGGAAAAGAGTCTTCTCTCTATAGTCATTGTTATCAGTCGAACAAAAGGACAACTGTCGAGTTGTTTGTCAGAGAAACACGGATTTGTGTCTTGGATAACATCTTTCCGGACTTGTACGCATCTTTAGTTATTCGCTTCTTTGAACATGTTTTTTGGTCGAAAGTTATTTGTCTCTAGATTTATAGAACACACACGTGGAGGGTTTGTTTTTGTGAAGTGAAAGTCGAGTCACGCTGCCCCACCTCCAGAAAGCGTAACCGTGCGTGCATTTTTGTCGAGATAGCGCCAGATTATGAGTGGTCTTTTTATTTTACTTCTGATTAAATAATTCGCCCAGAGTATATTAATACTGGAACTACCGATGTTAAATATATACCCACTTTCACCACAGCCGTCAAATTGGCGGGTTTTTGATCATCATGGCTACCATTGTAACTTTTGGCTTACGTTATGTATATAAAAGAATATAATTTAACAAAAACAAACATTTAATATAATAATTCACTAATTATTAATAAAATAACCAAGAAAAACCTTTTTTATTAATGATGATGTCTTATCCACGTTACAACAGAAAGAGGAATGCAGTAGCTTCTGAGGGCAAAGATATCTGAGCACCCGAGGGCAGAAGTCTGACTTCTAGCTCATATGAAGATGACACTCACACACTCGCTTGCACAACCCCTTTTTATTGGGGGGGGTGGGGCTCTTTCATACGCCTCACAGATAGAACACAGGGTAAAGAACAACCATGCCTGAACCAGGACTCGAACCCGGGATGCCCAGATCACGGGGAAGTCGCGCTACCCCTAGGCTAGGACGCCGGAATTAATAGGATATCATATTTGATATTGAATGACATAATTATGAGGCATATATTTTACAAGTACATGCTATCTTAGATGAACACCTGCCACAAATATGTTTGTTGCATGCATTTTAGATATCCATTGCTCTGTTTTTGTTGCACAATCGTATGTGGCAAGATTTGCGTTTTTATGTTTTAGTTTTCTGGAGTACAATCCACTGTTTTCCGTTCTTATTTTCGGGAGGGGGCTTCTTTCCTTCAGCACCTATATTCACTACAGAACTCTTCGGACAATATGTGAAAAACGTAATTCAAATTTTCCCAGTAAATGTCTGATAGCGATGTGTAGTGAATTAAATACGCATTGATGTCCATCATTACATACATGATCCATAAAATATTATAAACTATGAAATTGCTAAAGCCGCCATTTTGACAGGTTTTGGTATAAATAGATATAGGTCAAACTGAATGTGTAAGTTTAAATGGCTGAATGGAAATTGAATTGGAATACGTAATTGTTCTTATATTTCATTAAAAGCCGGCATAAAGTTCTAGAACAATTCATAATTTATATCAAAATTTTTAAGCATAAAATTTGAAAACCGTCAAAATGATGGTTTTAGTAGTTCGTATGTTAAGCTGACCTGTAGACTTGAAATATTTGCAGAAAGCATGACCTTTTACACTAAAGGTCATGACCCTTAATTCGGTTCAAATAAACAACAAAAAGATCTTGTAAAATTTTATTGATAACCCTTTCCCAAAGAAAATTCTTCAATATTATCCAACTCAATTATTTGAATATTCCTTTTGAAGGGAATATGAATGAAAGGAATGAAAATATAATTTCAACTCTGACCGTAACTGAGATCTTGCCACTGATGAAAATGCCTATCATGCCTATCCTTTTAGCTCTATTTCCAATAATCTTGTCCCAATTAGCCTAAACCAATCTTAAAGCGTTTGGTAAAACTCAACTAATGAGCTAAAACTCAGCTATATATCTAATGAGAATAATTATAGTTTTTATTGATCCCACTGGCCTTGCACCAGCCTTAAAGCGCCTGATAAAAAGTTATATATCTAATAGCAATAATTGTAGTTTTTAACGATCCCATTGGCCTTGCACCAGCCTTAAAGCGTCTGGTAAAACAAACTCGGTTATATATCTAATGAAAATAATTATAGTTTCTATCGATCGCTCTTTTCTAATAATATTCTGCAATAATTCTGAGAAATTATTTCAATTTTCCATTTGATTGGTATATGAAAGAAAATATGTTTTCAACTCTATCTCCAACTAATATCCTGCCACTGCATGAAAACTCTTTCTGTCTACAATCTCGAGAATACTCAAGATATTTTCACTGCTTTTGAAGGGATTGGTATAGAATTTTGCTCTGGTCTCGAAACGGCATGGTATCATAGGAGTATTAACGCATTTGAAGTCTTGAAATATTTGTTGAAAATATGATCTTATAAAACTATGGGTCATTATTTCCCCAATATGAAAAAATAATAAATCAAGTGAGAAAGTAATAGGATTGTCAGAGCTTTATAGATCACGGTTTTCTCAATAAAGTTCTCCGAAGACTCTGAACAATCACTTTAGAGTATTTCCTTTTGAGAAGAATGTGAATAAAAGCTATGAAAACAATACTTTTATTCCACTCCGAGATCCTTCCAGGACAGGAAAATCTTTTTCTCTTAACTCTGCCGTCAACAACTTGAACCAATTGAGAGCCATGTATTGACCTTGAAGGATCTAGTGACTTCAATTCCACAAATTATATTTTCGACCCATTAAATTAATTGACTTTAACTGCAAATCGAACCAAAGGAAAGTGCACAGCAACATGGAAGAATTTATATTTCAAAGAAATGGATGAAACAAAATGGAAGTCTTACAGAAAGATCGCATCAGCCATTAACTGGAAAACATAACTCTCCTGTTGTTGCTTACGACAGAATATTTATAAATTTTAGCTTCAACAAAAGTGAAATATGAATTAAAACAATAAATAAATAATTAATCGGTAATTAATAAACAAATAGTAGTTTTAAAAATTATAGATTTAATAGGAATTTTTTTTAAATAGCTTTTATTAACCTTCTGAAAAGTGTAATTCTTTATTCAAAGCAATATTTGTTGAATTTGTAATTCATTGTTATAAATATTATTAAATCTATAAATAATTTTTTCTCAAATTAAATACCAGATATCGCCCCTAGTACGACTTAAAATTTAATAAATTAACATCATAGAATACTGAAAACTATTTTTTTTTCTCAAATTTACTGCTAAGTGGCATCACAATTGTAGAATCAAAATTTAATTGAATTTATTGACATTTTTATAATCAACTTCCTAAAATATTTAGTTTTGAGAATATATCAGTTTAGAAAATTATAAAATTCTACTATATTAAGAACTGAATTTGACATCAGTTACAAATTCACATCTTTTTTTAAGGAATGGAAAGATGAAATAAAATATTAAAATATATCTTGTTTAGTCCAATGTTAATATGTACAAAGTAAACAAATAAGTTCTGAAAAGAATAACTCTTAACCCTTTGACTACAACTTTTATTAAAACCTTTTTCTTTTCATGCTCTACTCAAATGAAGAAAATATGTTCTGAATAAGACAAATTTGTTTGAAATCTTTTCAAATTATTTTCAAATGACACAGGA
>JAPMOR010097585.1:0-14801 GCA_026543865.1 Argiope aurantia | reverse complement strand
CATTAAAATTTCTATTATTTAAATTATACTTCTTCATAAGTAACGTCTTATTCGGTTTTTACTTTCTCCTCGACAAAGTACAAATAAAATGGTGTAATAATCAAAAAATTCTAACTCGAGGCTTTGAAGACTCTCTACGTTTTAGATGCTTTTGAGTTCGAAAAACATATTTTTTTTGGTATTATGTTTGTCTGTCTGTGACCAAGATGAATTAGAAACGCTTTGTGATGAAAGAATGAAATTTAGAATATGAGCAAAATTCATTCAGCGGAAGTATGTCTGTTCGAATGTATGTTAACTGGATAATAACAACAAAACGATGCGAGCTAGATAGATGAAATTCAGTGCACATATTTACCATCTGTATCATATATAGCTCTCAAATTTTGAGCCAAGTCCAGAAAAGGGTTCAACGTCTGTACTTTCAAAAGCATGTAAACGCGTTACCTCAAAAACGCAGTGACATAAACATATCAAATTCGGTTTTGTGATTTTGTGATTGCATTTGTAATTCCGTGTTAAATTTTCGTAGGGGAAAACCATCTAAAGCATAAATTCATTTTTACTAGGGAATATTTGGAAAATTTAGGGGAAACCACTTCCACTAGTTGATTTTTTTCTGAAAAAAAAAGACCATCTGAATTTAACAGGTAAAGTGAAGCTTTGTTAGCGTGCGTATTATTGAAGTCTCCCTGCAGAATATTTTGATTGCTGTTTTTATTTGATTTGCAATAAGAATGTACAATGCCACGCATTCAAAGTTTGTTTGAAAATGAAGAATGACACTTCTAGCCAAAAATTTATAAACATTGTAAAAAACGGATTTATTGCACAAATAAGATTTAATGTTTGAACGATGGTAGAAACTAGAATAACTCACAAAATTAAAAATTTAAAGATAAACAAACATAATCTCAAATATTATGCAAATAGAAACTTCACGGTAGTAAAAAAATAAATATTAAATTGGGCTCATATTTAATCATTTTTAACAATTGCACTTAAAAATGTTTTATTGTAATTTACAATATGTGTATAACAGTTAAAAGCAAATTTTAAAAAAATTACAAAATTCAGAATTTCATAAATAAACAAATATAGTCTAGTCTGTCGTTTAAAAAAATGTCCCTGGTTGTTTAAAAATTCTATGGTGGCAAAGAAATATCTTACATTTAAGAAGTTTTATTTTACAAATGAGCAAATACAGCCTCGTCTGTCGTAAAAAGAAAAAAAAGAAATACCCTTCAGTTTTGAAAAATAATTTAGTTACAAAGAAACACTTTAAATTTTAGAAATTTTATATACAACTAAATTTTTTACTATTCTTGTTTTATTTACTATGCTAGACAATGTATTTCATGAAGAAAATTCGCAGGTAACAATTTTTTTTTACTGAACATTTTCCTTTGAAACGCCATATCGGTTGAACATCTAAAAAAAAAACATTCAAATCTACAATTCTTTTCATGCAAAAACTTCAAGGAAATTCGTATATCAGACAAAAGGCAAAAGTCCAGACACATTAAAAAAAAACTATAAATAAATTACTTTTTCATGTTGCTTATACACCTAAGCGATCATTTAGTAAAAATTGTTACAAGGATTTCATATTTATAAGAACCCTTCTCCTTACTAATAGCAATGAGAAATAAAGCGAAAGCGAAATCGAGACACGGTCTACGATCTTGAAAAGAACTTCGTGTAAAAATAAACAAATAATAAACACCTCCATCTATTAGAACGCCTATTCACACTAAATCAAGCGCGACCTCATAATGAAATAAAAAAAACTGATATAAGTTGTTAAAGAGACGTTATACAACAGCCGGTTTACGGAAGTTGGAACAAGTAAAAGGAAAAACGTTATGATTACTTTTCGAGCAGTAAATGAAGTCGTCGTGGCCCTGCCATGCTGAAGGACTGTTTAGGAGTTCCGATTAGAAACATTTATTGCGGTTTCGAACAAGGCTTACCTTGCGAGCGTGCCATGTGTAATGGAAAGTTACATCTATCGCTGCAAAGAGAATTGAGACTTTTGATAACCCTTTTCGGATTATCGTCTGCAAGAAAGGAAAAAAAAGTATTAACTTAGTAAAAAAGTAAAGAAATTTGGCAATGGTATTTAAGGTCACATTTGAAGAACTTTAATAATTAAATACATTTGTATTATTTGTTTTCATAGTATATTGTTGAAACTATATTATTTATCAGAAATTCCAGAAACTACGCAAATGAATGATTTATTATTCATAAAAAAACACTAATTTTTCTACATATCAGATAGAGTCAGATAATTTAGAATGTTTTTACTGTGCTAATAAATGATTTGAAACAGTATT
The DNA here is from genome assembly GCA_026543865.1 of Argiope aurantia. Classification (NCBI taxonomy): domain Eukaryota; kingdom Metazoa; phylum Arthropoda; class Arachnida; order Araneae; family Araneidae; genus Argiope; species Argiope aurantia. The sequence continues at coordinate 12,462 of JAPMOR010097585.1, read as the reverse complement.
TCGTCCTTGGAGCTGTGGGTTCGAGAGTGGAATGGCTGTTCCGTTGTTTTCACTTAACGTTTTAGATTTATGACCTATGTTGTAGTTACGCGATAACTATTTGAAGTATATTTCAAAAATTTAAAGTTACATCCAAAAGCAATTAAAACACCAAACTATAACAGCAGTTCAGTGTGAAATCTTTTTAAGACAGAAAATGGATTTAATGCGGACTGGATTCCTATACGTAAAAATCAAAGAATTTTAATCTTAGATGAATCTGTAACCAGTGATCTTTGAAAACACCCTGACCTGATGAAAATCGCTTGAGAGGAGATAATGATAAAGTTCATGTTGATGGAATAAAATGCTAATTCAATACAAGATTGATATGATGTAAAAAATATCTCACTATTTCGGAAGGAAATTTAGTGAATGAATTAAGAAAATTAGTATATAAGTATTATACATGAATACATGAGTTGGGCGATAGAATAATATAATGAATACTTGAGTGCCTTTCGAATTTGCTTTCCATAATTCATATTTCATTGAACATTTAAGAAAAAGTGACATTTTATATATTCAAACCATTCTTGTTTCAGCAATACATTTGTAAAGATTTTTAATTTGTTCTACTTTATTCAATCATTATAATTATCTGATTAAAATCTGATTAATGAATATTTAAGCAACTATTCTTGACACTCTTTTTCAATACGCATGCTAAGAAGAGTTTAATTGTTTACTTAAGTTACACGAATTCAGAATAAAACACTGGAATATGTGAAATCTGTAATAGAAACTAGAAATAGAAAATAGATTTTTGTAAGTATTAAATATCTGCATTTTGCGATTTAATTAATTAATCTGTTAGCCTTTCAACAAAAAAATAATGCCGACATTTGTTGCCTTAATTATGCGTTGAAATAATTTTAATACATTTTAAAATACGTGAAGCAATATGGAGAGTAATTTAATTCTGGAATTTTTAGCAGATTTTCTAAATAAGTAAGTTACCTTTAAGTATATGATTATCTTTTTTATCTTTATCTTTTAAAGGATGGGTCAATAGTATTCCATATAAGCTTCTTGTTTTTAAATACGAAGATATAATTTATTAAACTTTTAGAAAATCTGTTTTATCTAAATGCAAAAAAGATTCAGTTCTCATTAAATGTTATTTAAGTAACGATTGCACGCACTGACTTTACTACTTGGTAGGTTTAGTTTAGTTATATTAACGTCCCGTTTGAAGCAACACAAGGGCTATTTTGGGACGGACCTCATAATTTTTAACCACGGTCAGATGACGAGGACGACACCTGAACTGGCACCCCCCTCTCCACACTACACCAACGGGAGGACGTTTGGTCAGGACGGATTTAACGTGCAACAGACCCCCTTACACGACGGTTCTTCGGTGGAATCGGGTCTCGAGCCTGAAACCCTCCGGTTCCGAAGCCGAGACCTTACCACCAGGCCACCGTGGCCCCTACTACTTGGTAGGATTATTGAAGAGAAGAGAGAGACGCCATTGGCGCGTTAAGTTGTTTGAAAACTCTACTTGAAACTACTTTCTTATTTTATAATCATCGCCTATTTTTGCATCATTAGAGAAATGAATAAATCTTTAAAATTTTCTTTTAACACTCATAAAATAATGTCTATATCGCATGTAAATACAAATTTAAACTTTAAACTGCAAAAATCTTAAAGAGATATCATTCTAAAAACAATTGTTACATATATATGATATCTCTTAGGATAAGACGCCGATAGTGTGTTTTATCTATTTTTACCTAAATAGAGGGGGAGAACAATATGCGAAATCGTAAATCTAAATGAAGTTAGGGACGCATTTTATAATTAAATAAGTAATATTTTGGCAATATGTTTCGTTGTATTTAAAAATAAAAGCCGCACATTGCGTCTTGAAATCATCAGTATACTGAATTTTTAAGACTTATTTTGAATATTCAAACCAATATATAGATATATGATACTAAGGCTAAAAATTGACTATGGAAACGCTGTGATTTATTACTTTTTCTTAAACCAAGTATAAAGGTAATCGTCGAAAAATTCGAACTCCAGATTTTAATGAATGTTTACGTTTTACTCTCTGAGTTCGAAAAACGCATTTTAAAAAATGTTTTTCTATCCTTCTGTCTGTCTATAACAAAGATCATTCAAAAGCGCTTTGAGCTGGACGCATGAAATGTGGTGTATGGTACTTACATCAAATTCTTATTCTATCAAGTTTTGATCAAACTCCGTTCAGAGGAGGTCTGTCTGGCTCTTCGAATATAAGTTCACACTGTAATTACAACACCAAGAGTGGTAGATACATGAAATTCTGAAGACGTATTTAATATCGTTAGTGCAGACACCTTTCGAATTTTGAACCAAATACTAGAAGGGTTTGAATTTTCCGAAGCCTGTCAACGCGCTGATTCAAAAATGCAATAACTGAAATATATCAAATTTGGTATGTGATTTTGTGATTATAATTGTAGTTCTATGCCAAATTTTCTTGCTTCAGCCGGTTGAAAAAAACACGTCTAAAACGCGCATTCTGTTTTCGGATATTTTTTAACGCATTCCAGGGATAAACCGCCAAACATCTTGCCAGTAATCACACAGATTCAGTAAAAATGAAAAAAAAAAATTTATAATTTATTTTAAAAGTTTATGTAATCATTGTACTCCAAGGCTTTGCAAAGCGTTCTCTGGGTTAACACCTTTATTATAGAGCATTCGAGAAAATTTCGGGAGACTACTCTTCTTGTTTTAAATCGTTATTTACTGACTGTGCCACGAAAGCGTAGTGAGATTCTGGCGTCGATGTTTTAAGCGAGATGGCTTCATCTTTCTTCTGTTGTATTATTTGTTTACTCAAGTTTTTTTTGATCAAATATTTTTAAAACTTTCAAGATACATACATTATTTTTCCCCGTTCTATTTTATAAATAAAGTTATCAACATTGTTTTAAAAATTCTTCCTCGCTAAAACTATCTTCCTTGAAATAATATATATACTGAAGAATTTTTTAAATCACATATCATGTTGCATTACATTTCAAAACAGTACATGTGAGGATACTTCACATGCCTTTTTTCCTGGAAACGAAACGAATGCAGATTTCCAAAGAACTTAACTCCATTATCCACATTGTGAACATTAAAATAAAACGTTTAGACACGTATTATGATATAATCTTGTAATAAAATTTAATTCTAGCAATGAAAGAGTGTTTACTGAACAAATAAAAAAGCAGGTACCAAAAGCTTGTCACTAGCTGCCACGACTTATCTGCCGCAATCATTTTAAATTAGACTTTAATCCTGAAAAAAACCAGAGTCATGGCTATTGAAAAACGAAACGTTTGCTATGATGCATTTCATCTATATCTCGACGGAGCTCCCTTGATTATGGTAAAGCAAATGGGATTCTTCTTGATAGCAAATTTTCGTGGAAGCAACACTTAGTTTAAGTATCAGAGAAATGTGACAAATTACAGCGTGGATTAAACCGGATTGCACGCAACACGTTTGGTATAAATTCCAACGTACATTCGCTCCTTTATAAACAAGGAATCAAACCCTTCATAATGTATGGTTCTAGAGTTTGGGGTGCAGCGCTTAAAAGGAAGGTGAATTCTAAATATCGCATACAAAGAAGGATACTTTTGCGGGTCATACGCGGATATTGTAGCATAAGTTACGAGTCAGTTTATGCAATTTCTGGCTTCCCTCCAATTGATATCGTTATTCTTCATAATATTGCCTATAAGGAAAATCTCTCTGCTTCTTACATCTCTAATTATGATTATATTCTGTCTCCCTCATTCCTCAGAGAGAACCGCTATCAATATTATTCAATTTAGTGATAAAACTAAGGATGCTTTTCCTGTTATTTACTATATTGATGACAGTAAAATTGATGGTAGAGTTGGTTTCGCATTTGTTGTTTTCAGAAGTGGTATTGAATCCGAGCACTTTCAATTCAGAATTCGTGATGAATGCACAGTTTTTGTAGCTGAACTCTTATGTTTAAACTTCGCCATCAAATGGATCGCTGAACAAAATAGTGTAATCTCAAACTATCTTATTTGTACCGATTCTCTATCATCCTTGGATTCTCTGAAGTGTATTTCTTCGTCTAACAACGTAATCGTTGAAATCCAAAAGCAAATTAAAAGCCTGAAAGATAAAAATATCTCAATAGTTTTTGCATTTGTTCGTGGACACACGGGCATTTATGGAAATGAGAGGGTCGATTGGCTTGCAAAAGCTGCCACTAAGCGCAAAATCGACATCGACGTTAATATTCCTAAATCCTTTTACAAGAAGATTACGAGAGAAAAAATGGTGGAGTCTTGGAATCAAGAATATCTTCTTTCAAATAAAGGGAGCTTAACAAAGAAATTTTTTCCATCCATTAATAAGAGACTGTCATGCCATCATTTTTATACTAATTACAAAATATCCCAATTTCTAACTGGTCATGGTAACTTTAAAAGGTATTTGTACAAATTTAATTTGTTTCCGTCATCTTCCTGCGATTGTAATATTGGTGGGGAGGAAGAGCACATGTGCTCCTTCTATGTTCCAAGTTTGTCAAAGAAAGACAGATCCTAAGACTGGCTCTCAAGGACATGAATATAAATTGGCCTCCTGTTTCACCAACTTATTTCCACTAGTAGTGCTTTCGAAAATTTCTGTAAATTTATTGTTGACATCTATAATCCTTCATAACTGTTAAATTTTCTTTTTTTTCTTTTTGTAATGTGTTACATACTTACTTCTGTAAGCCCCGTGTGATACTTTGTGGTGCACGGGGGATTAATAAATGTTCAATAAAAAAAATACAAAAAAAGAAAACAATTGAAATGCAGGTGTGAGAAGGCAAAATGCTGTTTGCCAACATTTCTAGTTCCCTTTTGTGAATTTAAAAAAAAAATCAGATTCTTATTGTTAGTCTCGTCATATTTCAACAGATTAATTAACATATAACTATTTGATCGGGCATCTAAATTATAAGGAGTTAAGAGTATTTGTAGTATAATATAAAGATAGGAGGAGAAAATGCTTATAAGTGAGTATAAGATTGCAAGCTTTATCCTTTTTTATAATATCTAAAATGAATTTTCCATTGACAAAGGAATTAATTTGAATATCTTTCGATCCATAAACATAGAAATTTTTGAACTTTTAGCGAAACTTTTCTCGTCTCTAGTTTTCAATTATCAAAATGCTCTCTTAAATTATTATTGTATACAGAATGAAAGATGATTTTGAGAAAGAAAAATAAAACCAATGTGATTTTTCAAACAGTAAAAGTTGACTATTTTACGCCACTTTTAGCACGAAATGAAGAGTTTCCCATAGAGTATGAAACTTTCTGGGTAATTAACAAGCCACTCCCAAGTTTTAGTTCAGAATCTGAGGAGATTTCCTAACCTTTGCCTTCAACACTTAGCTCAAGTTAGTGATTCAAATTTCGTACATTTAGTTCTGATTTATGAAACTGAATTTAAATTTTATAATTAGAAAATAGAGTGGAACTGAAAGAGAGATTTGATAATAATTTGTGGTGAGAATCAAATTTAAAAATTTTGTTCATTTTGTTTCAAAGAAACATAAATTATGAAATATGCTTTTCTTTTTCGACAAAGAAACTTTCCAAATTTTTTGTTTCATTTCAATTTCATTTTCTTATTATTTTTTACAGCTATGATCAGTTTACAGTTTCCACACATTGCCTGAATACTAAATAGGCACAATTATATTAAAAAGAAAACAAGGTCCAAAAACACACGTATTAGTTTTTTGTAAAACTTTTGGAAGAAAAATCTCAATATATTTCACATTTCTAAGCCGAAATATCCGCTAATTTCTAATACAAAACATCGTAAAATAATGATGTTTCAAACTTGATTTGTCTTTTTATTTCTCTTGTCATTTGACTAAGATTGCACCAGACTTTGCAATTTGTGCGCAATGAATTGAAAGAACATGAGGCTATAAATATTCCCATATATATATTTAAAATAACTGTCAAAATCAAAGAACCTGTTTCTCGTCTCAGTTATTCATTAGAATTTTTTCCCGATTATTTCATATTAAAGTTTCTGATTCCTAGATATTCATCATGGCTGTTTGTCTATGACCTCAGTTTCGAGAAATATCTCAAAACCAATACATCATCTAGATAATCATCAGTAATGCTTCATCCATGACATCCACTTTCAAGAAATATCTCAAAATTTCTATACCACCAAGAAATTCATAAATAATAGTTCGTCCATGACCCCCAATTTCAAGAGATATCTCGAATTCAACACAGTACCACAATCAAAAAACACCCGATACAGTAAATTCTCTATAAAGGGAGGAAGGGAGATCACGAGAGAGTTTTCTCAGCTTCATCTATTGTACTTTTTCTCTAATTTTTCTTCCATATGAAAAGTCATTATTCTTAAATTTTTTTAATGGTCCGTGTCCACTATTTTTATATGAAGTCTCAAAACCTCTATATTCTATATCACAAGAAAAAGACATTGGCAGAGCGTCCTTCCCAATGCCATTCAATGTACTGATTCTGCCAAAACTTATTTCATTTCGAAGTTCAAGATTTTTAAACGTCCTTAGTGGTCACCTGCCTTTTCCTTTCTCCAACTTATAGTTTGAAGAAATATCTCAAAATAAAATCTTGATTCAACCCTCAATTTTAAAAACAAAACAGATTATGTCAATTTTATTTGTTAATTAATGTAGCCATTTAATGTGCATACCTATTGTTACAAACCTGCAATTCGGCTTCCCAGCGTAGTTTGTTCCATCAATAGAAAGAAAGTTTTACAGTTATTTGAATGGGACGGAGTCCAGGTGTGCGTCGGAGGTCCCAGAGCTTGGCGACAAACTTGGCGACCATTTGGCAACTTGGCGACGAATTTGGCGACTTTGGCGCCAAAATAGATTATACCCGAAACTTCGAGAATTTTCCCGATCCGTCCAGTAGGAACCGAGATACGCCTCGAACGTTCCTGATTGGTTGAGAGGCTTCTAGCCCCGCCTCCTGAGACCTATAAAAGGGGCTGCAGCTGCCAGAGAAGTCAAGCCAGTAGTCAGAGTGGACGGAGTGGTCGAAGAAGAGTAAGCGGAATCGACGGAGCGAAGTCAGTAATCCGAGTCCGAGTCGGAGAAGTCGAAGACAGAGTAGTCGAAAGCGACGGAGTCAAGCTAGTGCTGAACTGAGCTGTGCGCTACTGTTTGCAGTAGATTCTGGTTGTATGCTGCTGTGTGTGCTGTTGTATGCTACACGTCTCGGGTGAAGATAATCGTCTTCTGTTCTGTATATAGTTGTCGCTTTTGTGCTGTCCTGTGTATCTTCGTGTAAATAAACGTCGTTGTTTCTTTTTCCATTGCCGCCTGATTATTGAGCGTTCTACACACCATATAACTTCCACTATCCAAAAGAACCCCGGGAAATTTCGCAATACTATTAAATAAGAATTCTCTATGTCTGTTGGCCATGTATATGCAAATAATAATTCATTTGGTGTGATAAAAGGTACTTCATCAGAGATAATTAGCATTTCTCAATGAATGCCACTAATATGATGAAGTCAGAATGAACTTGTTGAAACTGAAGGCAAAAGTTCTGCTTTGAAATGGATGAACAAAGGAATCCCTTTTTATCATAATTTTAACATTGACAAAAGCAAATAAATGAAAGATTTTATGATTCAATAAGATTAGTCAAAAGTTTTCTGCAACAATATATTTATAGCTATGAATATTTGAAATTTTGTTAAATTTATAGAAAAATTCTGCAAAAATAAAATTTTGGCCATGCACTGAAAAGTTAATTTGTTTTTTCATTTTAAAATCGATGTAAGAATAGTTTTTGTGAGACATTGAAATATAGAAAAACCTCTTCTCAGTGAGTTCCGAGAAGGTTTAGAAACTATATTTAGGTCTGAAAGGTCTATCCTGCTTGGATAATATTCTTTGCGGTTTGCATCACATTCCACACAATACAATTTTTTCATGACTCAATCGACAAAAAAATCCGGTTTAAAAACATTAATTTGTTATTACTAATACTTAAGTTTTGTGTAACAAACACTGCCAATATATATTTCCGTTAAGGCTACAACCTCCAGTTGATTCAATCTTTCATTGCCACAGGTTCTAACATTGAATCCGGAATCTTTAAGATAGAGGTAACTACTTCTCAGAGTTAGTCTTCGTTTCTATCAAAAGATGATTTAATAACAGAGTTATTAAAGTAAGCTATGTTATTTGCAAAATTTTTAAGAATTATTAAATAATATTACATTTTATACAGAATGTGCAACATGAGCAATGATGCTGCTGTGTAAAAATCACTTTATTGTTAAATCGTGAAAATTGCTTTAAGTCTAGTTTAGTTGTATGAACGTCCTGTTTAAAAGTAACACTATGGTTATTTTGGAGTAGATTCTGTAATTTTGAACCACGTCAAATGACGAGGACGATAAATGAACTGGCAGGCTAACCAACCTTCATATCACATTAATGGATGAAACATAATTATTTATCACCGGTTTTCGTATGTATCAAAAGCCCTACGAGGAGTTAGTTAATTTTATGAGATATTACCAGAAATATTACATACAATTTACAAATATGCATCAGAAATGTAACAGATCCAGAAGCAAGTTTCGCCTCTTTGCATTTGGCTTTCAATCTCTGTTGATAATATAAGAATACGCGTGTGTGTGTGTTTTGGTGCTTTCTCGTTTAATCTAGGGCAACCCAATTTGGCACAAATTTATTTTGGATGGTGAGAATAAGCACTTTAATTTTTTTTAATTTCAATTAATAGAAAAGTGAATGAAATTTTGGAGTTTTTTCTGAGAGAACTTGGGAAAATATAACTGCACAAAACTGATTTTCATAGCATATTAAAAATACAAAAATTGTCTTTTTATAATGATATCAGTTTAATTATCGTTCAATTTTTATATAAATTTCGAAAAATTTTAAAGCATTTTTTTGTACGAATTCTAACGGTAGATTTCATTCTTGTATTGAAATTCAAAACGTTTTTATTGCTCCGTAATATATTTAATTGCTTGATTTTTTTCCCATTGATATGCAAAGGAAGAAAGATTCTATAGAGTATATGAGTAGTTTCAGGAAGAATAATGTCCTTGTAATGTTATGTGTCATGACACCATTAGGATAATTCATGGACACAATGAATAGAACAGGTATAGAACTAGTGAAATAATGGGCCTTTAATGCTTAAAAATATTTTATTGAGGAAATAGAGAAATTAAATAATACATCAGAGAATTGGAAAATTGAATTTTAATTGTATTTAATTTCAATTAAATACAATTAAAATTCATGGTGAACGAGTTGGTCGTAAGAGCTGGTTATTTTAAAATAAGCGCATCTTTATTTTGTTTTCACGAGTCTCTTAAAGCGAGTTACAGCACATGGATTTCAGTCAAACGATCTTAGAAATTATATTGAGAAAGAGTGCAGGTGTTTGCACACTGTTCGATTTCGGCAGGACACAACTACGACAAACGATTATCGTGACATGTCCGCTTGTTCGTGATCCAACTCAAAGTTTCATACCACATGAATTTTTTCCGTACTTTCTGTCTTGTCTTCTTACTTCGACTAGTTTCTTTTCTTTTTTCATTCTATTAAAGTAAATTATAATTTACTGTTTTTTTAATTTGATAAATAGTATTCCAATAAAAACTATGCACTTTTGGCGACTGTCAACTCACTGGTCATTCAAAAGGTATTAATTTAGTCATGTTAACCAACCTTGATAAAGTACATATCACCAATAAAGTAGATGCGGTAGATTTAAATTATACTTGCACAATAAACAAAGAGCAATCCGTATGCTTGCAAAAAGGCAAATTAAATCGGCGAAATCGGTATAGTTGTTGAGGGTGATGACTCTTTCAAAGTATATTATATATTTTGAGATGAATCTCAAAAAAACAAAGAGCAGCTAGGTAGGTACTATTGATGATGCATTTAAAAGGCATGACTTTCTAAGGAAATTAAAAAATGGCACAATCGGACAGTATTTGTTAATGGGGTTTAGGCAAAAAAAAAAAAAAATGTTTCTCCACTTAGAATGTACAATGAGACAGCGTTTTTGAGATTTATCTCGAATTTGGAAAGCAGTGGGTGAAAGGCTGCCGTTGATGACATATTTAGATATTATAAATTTTCAGATAAAATAAAAGTTAGTGAAATCGGTACAGTGATTATGGCTTGGAGGAACTCTATCATAAGAACGCAATAAAGATTGAACGGTGTTGTTTTTGAAAATTCTTTCTCTGTTGATGACTATCTAGAGGTCATAAATTTTTATATAAAAATTGGTGGAATGGGAGGTTGGAGCTAGAAAACAGGCTCTTTTTTTCCTGTTGTTGTTTTTTCTTATGGCACTTGCCACGGACAAGCCCGCTGTTCAGAGACAGGCGGGAACATTTCTTTAACGATCACATTTCACACAAAACAAACACAAAGACAGGATAAGACAAGGCATTCAAGCTCGCATCTCTCCAGAACAGTATTTGTCTCAATAATAACAGTCGCAATGCACTGTGGTATGCGTACCTAATTAGGCATCGCTATTTATTATCCAAAAGAGAAGATAAAGTAATGCAACTGCTATGAGTTTGATTATTGCATTTCAGTTGTATTCTCTTGACAGATATTTTTTGCAGCACAGCTCGTTTCAAAACTGATGATTGCCTGTGTCTAAGGATCAAACATCACTTTTACACTAATGTGAAGGTGATTGGTCTGTCACTTGAAATATTAAATCAATATATGAAGACTGACCTTAATATTATTCTAGACCTTCTAGATATTATTCTAGACTGACCTTAATCTATTCATATCATTAAATTTCAATTTTTTTTTTCATTCCCTACATAAACTTGTGAGTATTTCAATGTCACGCAAGTTTCATTTGTACATGAAATGAATAAGCAGCGTGAAATGAATAAGTCGCGTGAAATGCTATCAAGTGACTCAATGCTTGGAATCTACATTCATCAGTAATATCTATAATAAACAGACTCCCAAAAATTTCCTCTAACAAAACTGAATTTGTGTTCTAGTCACGTTTTCTTCCAACAAACGTTTAGATCGATTGAAATCGAGTATTTCAACGACTTTTAGATTGGTGGAAGCCAACACTTACTCGGAACTACAATTGTAATCACAAAATCAATATCAAATTTGATATATTTGTGTTATTGCGTTTATAAACTTCTGAAGGTACAGACCGACAGACGTCCAGCCTCTTTTTGGATTCGGTTCAAATTTTTATAGATGTCCACGATATAAATATGAAATTTGTGTACTGAATTTTATTCATCCAACTCTTTTCATTTTGTCGTGATTGTATTAACTTATATTTGCACAGCCGGACAAAATCTATTAAAATATCGAATCTATGTTTTGATAAATTTTGCTTAAAATTTGATAGAAACCTACAAATTCGGTGCAAAAATCATATACCAAATTTCATCTGATTAACACAAAACTTTTTTTTAGTTATCTTTGAAACTGACAGACGGAGATTTACCAAAAATAAGTTTTTGTAACTCAAGAGAGTTTAAAACGTTATAGGTACGTTAAACTCACGAATTTGATTTTTTTTTTTTTGAAGATTTCTGTACTTTCTGTAAACTTCTTATCCAAAAAAGCAAAATATTATTCTACATTAAAATGCAGATTTTATGCTACCACATGACGATTAAAAATGACTCATAACGATGCTGCCGTTTGTGAAAATTAAGCAGAAATGCAATAAAATGAAGGCGATAAAAAATTGTAAAGATAAAACTATTCATAAAAATATTTTCGAGCGAAACTGCTAGACTGAAAAGAATTCGAATTTCTTTTTAAAATGCCAACACCTTTAAAAATTCTGTAATGCCGGTATCTATTGTAACATTGGAATAATCACTATTGTTATATGAGTCAGTCAGTTAAATAACTGAAACAGTTCTTTTCCTTCAAAAACAAGATAAAAAGTCATTGAATCTTCAAGTATGAAGACAAAAAACACGGGTAATTTAATTTTTCTAACAATAGTTAAGAAAAGAAGCAAAGAAGATACCTTTTTCCTAAAAACTAGCTATCTTTCTTCTATTTAGTAACCTTGTAAACGACATTTTATGTTGTAAGTAAAGTGAGAGAGAGGGAGAAAAAAAATAAGCGAACGATGGATTTTCTTTCAAAATATTACAGGATAATAAAAAAAATTGATTTTCTCATCGTGTCTTAGTTCTTGACTCTCCTTGAAATGTTTTCAAATCACCGAAGCGTGGTTTGACTGAAATTAATATCTAAAATGTACCGATACTCAACGTCCCGTCAATTTTTTTTGACGCCTGCCGTCAAGTTAGTCACTGAGAGGAACTAGCGATCAATAAC
>JAPMOR010097580.1:99171-147682 GCA_026543865.1 Argiope aurantia | reverse complement strand
ATATATATATATATATATATATATATATATATATATATATATATTATTTCAGATAAAATATTTCATTCCAAGATACTTATTTTTTTTCATTGTTATTAACTCTTCTTTCTTCTTTTAATACAATAATTTGATTCCATTCATTTTGAAAAATGCACTAAGATTTAATTGGTTTGGTCATATAACTAAATTGGTTAAAACATTCTCTTGAAAGAAATAAAGTCAACTTTAATGCTTTTTCTTAGAATGCTGTATATCTGCATCTCATTTTTTTTTATAAAATTATGGAACAATATACTTTGAATCTTGTTAATATGTTTTCTATAGTAAATTATTATCATAACAATCGTCTAAGGCTTTAGCCTTTCACTATTTCAACATTATATTTTAAACATTATTTAATAATTTAAGAGTATTTAATATTTTTAAAAGCATTTTATATTTTATTGATTTTATTAAATTACTTTTGGCTTTTGCAACTAACGGGTATTAGTTTGCTATCCACATTTGCTACCAACTTGTCCCACAAAAAATATTAGATTTAGTGGTTTTTAAAGTATTATTACTGATGCATTAATAATAAAATTTCTACTTTTTAACAAGGAAAGATAGGAAAAATTTGAATTTAAGGATACAGGAAATTTCTAATTTGATATGATACTTCAGAAGTGTATTAATTTGTAAAAAATAAAGAAGAAAAGCTCGAAAACCGAAACTCTTTTTTTAATTTAGGAAATTTTCTGTTATATTTTTATGTTTTTTTTCACTCTTTCTAACAATTTTCCTTTATCAGTTCAACTATCATATTTTGTTCCACTATATGGATATAACTTAATAATTCACATCTTATTTCGAAATTATGGGAATCATCTGAAACAACCTGGAGTGATTATTCCACTATCATCCTTTCCCAATCAATTCTGAAAGACTGTTCTAGAAGGATTCTTGCAAGGGTGAGATTTGTTCTTGTTTTCATAATAGAATAGTATCCATATAAGGATTTATCAGTAATGCTTTACATTCTCTGGTTTTCACCCTATTCGAGGGCGTCGTTCAAATTTTTTAAAAAATTATTATTGGTTGCAGTCCTTATTGCTTACATTTCTACATTTCTTTTCGTCATAGCTTAACTCGGAAAAACTGTAAACCAGACAAAACATTTTTTCAATTAAGGACGAACCCTCTTTCAAATCATAAAATGTTCTGAATTTTAATCGCAAAAATCTCTGGCGTTTTTTACAGAAAACTTTATGAAACGTTTTTTGTGTTTTTTATGGTATATCGTTTTTTTAAAATTTGGATTATCCCTTTAATTTTAGTTGTTTTTGTAACTTCGTTATACCGCCGCTAGGGGCGATGAAATCTGTCTAATTCAGTATAGTCATTTTGCTATGTGTGCAAGTATGTGATATGCGTGTGTGCGTGCGTGTATTTGAATTTTGATATATTTTTGAATATTGAATACTTATATCAAATAATGCGTACTTAATTATTAGAAAAAATTTAAAATATTTAATACTTTGAGAGCTGGATTCGAATTTCAGATTACTTTTTCCTGAGTTTTCATCATCGTCTACCCTAAAATGAATGTATATCGATCTTCTATTCCATAAGAAACACATATATTTATCCTCTATTATGTAAAGAATATAAACTGAATCTCTATTATGTAAAGAATATAAGGAAATTATAATAATCATCAATAATGAAATTTCGAGGACATTTCTTATATCGTCTGTTTATGCACCATAAAAATATAATGAAAACGATTTGAGCATGATTACAACATGAAACAACATGAATTTCTCTATGCAAAATTTACTTATTGGTTAAAATGTTATGATTTTATACAAATTATTTAGAATAACCATATATTTATAAAATTATCAAATGTGAAATTTTTTTATTGTAAAAAAAATAATGTTATTGAAATGTGATAAAAATTGTGGCACCACAAAAAATAAATTCTTAAATAAATTTTAACAAAATTATTAGCATCCAAACATTTTTGATTGCATATTTAAATACAATCCTCAATATTTTAAGCGCCTGTTACACTCACTTTTTAAGAATCATTCGATTCATCAAATATTTACTTTTAAAATCTTTAAATATTGGTCCATTGAGTGTTTCGCTCTTATAAATCTTATTATTCTTAGTGTAGTATTTAATATGAAAAGTCTACTTAAACAAAGTAGTGATTACTACTTAAACAAAGTGATTTTTTCTAGTAATGATTATTAAATGTTACTATTTGTATTGTGTTTCCTATTCCATTAAGTCAACAAAGATTCGGCTGACTTAATGGAACAACTTCAACTTAGCTGTTCCTCAATCATAGCACACCACTCTACGATATTAGCTTACCTTTCTGTTTTATATTTATTCTTTTTTCCCTTATTTTAAATCATGTTTGATTATTTTACCACATTCGGAGTTCGATGAAAGATGAAAATATTGCTGATGGAAGTAACAATAATATTAAGAATAAGTCAGAAATTAAATCAATAGAAAGGATAATAGATAATATAAGTTGAAGCTATTGATAATCAATTTTCCCGATAACAACACAATTCACTAATTACACAATAGCGGAAGAAGAAAATCTTAAGATTCTTCATTTTAAATATTGTAGTGTCTTAGATGGGTGGCAGAACAGATTTGATCCATAGCACTTATATTCTTTTCGCTCTCTGTTTCTCTTACACGCACACGCACACACGAACACATACGAAAAAATTGCTTTAGCAAGTGAATTTTTTTTTTCGTTCATAGATCTTCTCTCATTCACTTTTAATTTGTTTAGATTTCACTTTCACGTCAAGTAGAGAAAAAAAGTCAAAGGATATTTTTCTAAAATTAAATTCAAATAATCGTAATTAGATTATGAATTATTTAGAGATGCATTCATAGAGAACTCTCTTTTAAGAATTTTATTTTTTTAATCTTTTTCTTTTGTGTGAAAAATTATTGCACAATTTTCTGGCTTTTGAAATGAAAAAGACGAACAGCATTAATTAAATCATATTCAATTAATATAATATAATTAAACAGCCTATACTTTAAAGGTGTATTTATTGTGAAATAAATTATGATTCGTAATTTGTTAGAATAATATAGAATAACATAAGAAATAATTTTTTAAAAGTAGATTTATTGATGTAACATATTCGGCCATCAGGGAGTAAAACATCACATTTTGATGGCCAAAAAAATCTAATATGGAATACAATAATTAAGCGAAATTTTTTTCTCCTTGATATAATTCATGTATATAATAACATTAAATAATATAAGAAAAGATAATTATTTCCACTTTAAATTATTACAAATCATAATTCTTGTATTCTGGTAAGGTAATTGTTCGTTCCTTGTACCAGTTATCAGAAGAATAAAGGATAAGTGACGTAACTTTCGTTGTGGAGAAAGTCAATGCTCTATCCAAATAAAAAAATTAATGAAGCAATGCATTAGCTCTAGAAACCCGATCGTCCTGCAGAGACTACAATTACAGGAGCAACAAGTCATTGACCCAAATTCTAGATCGGTCCACATAATCTAGCTGTAATTAATTCTGTTGTTCATGGATGTTGATAGAGCAATCTCGTCAGCAGCACTTCCTTCCAATAACAGTGTAAATGATTCTCATCGTAAACCCGACTTCAAGTATTCCGCATTGAGAATTACATGGCACATAATCGTTTGAGGGCACAGGGACTGATAAGTGGTCCGGTTCCAAAATTCTCTAAAAATATTTCCAACACTTTCATGCACGGCGATATACTTTTGAACCACTTATATCAAAAGTATTTAATGCATGGTGGTTCAGTTTTCAAAACACTTAATGCAGGAAGTAGAAATTTAAACTCAGATGTTTATGAATTGATTATCTGATTGATGAAATAGTTATATATTTGTAGAATATCTGCTGATAATCTAACTAACGAGAGAAATATATTTTGGGAGCTTAAAAAATACTTTCTTCATGAAATGGTTTAAAAATTAAACCATTATGCATTATATACGTTTAAGCATTTGATTCAGGATATAAACCTCCATACTCGAAAGAATTAATACATCAAACAATTTGAGACCATTTGTTCAATATTTTAATAATGATGAAAATTTTGATTTTTTCTTTTGTATTTCTTCTTGTAGCATTAATTTTATTTAAAAAAAAAGGTAAATAGTAAAAAGGAAAAAATAATTAATAGCAGAAAATGATTTTACTAATTGTTTGTTTTCCCTGATAAAACAATGGATGCATTATATGTTCTCAAAAATTAATGATATTTGTAATAAAACTTAAGATATAACAGTTAAGAATTGTAGTAATAATCATTAATAACATTAAAAATAGTATGAATAATAACTGCAATGAAGTTGCAAACCACTCTGCAATTAATTTATCTAATGCATAGGAAAATTATTTTATATAATCATATAAAAGATTGCAAGAAATATTGAATTTAAAAGAAAGCATATTTTGCTATTTTATATGTTTTTATTCAAAAATTTATCGAATTCATATAAAAAAATTCAGTGAGTAATTCATATGAATAAATCAATTTATTTAAGACTAATGAAAAGGAATACGCGAGATTTTGACACTTATTACATAAAACAAAAATATAAAAATTTTATTTTTGTATGTTTGAAATTCCGAAACTAAACATTTGACTTCTTTTAACCGCAAAACCTTGAAATATACTTCTATGATGAATGAAACGTCTAACTGGTGCTTTGTATTGTTCAGTAACTATGCTATGTTATAATGTTCATTAACTATGTTATGCTATGTTAAAACACGTATGCGAATATATATTTAATATAATATTAAAAAATGCTAGTTAAAGATTCCTACTGCTACCAATATTTTAATAATAATCAATCAATTATTTCTAACTTCAAGAAAATAACATTTTATATGATATATTTCTTTATTGGAGCAATCATAACTACTTAATTAATTGATTAAATTGTATATGCTATTTCATTAAGTTTTAATTTAAAATGATATTTTGCAATAATACTAGATATATAAAATTTTTTACTACATTATAAAATTGTTATAATCATTAATATTCAAATAGAATTTCAAATTAAATTTGGAGAGTGGTTTAATGGGAAATATATAATTTCGCCTTTCCATTTAATATTTAAGGTTTCATTTCATGGAACAGATGCATCATATTTGATTATCCTATCTTAATATATGCAGACTACTAGAATTTTTTCATGATTAAATTGCATTTATTATAACGCATATATTTTTTCTTTAATAAAATTAATATTTTTAATTCAAATATTTACATCAGTTTGGAATCACTCATATATATGAATATGATACGAGAGGAATAAATTTTTAAGAAAAAAATACCATTGAGTAAATAAAGTTTAAAAGGAAATTTTAAATGAATTGCATTTTTTATTATGTAGTATTTTAAGCAAAATATAGACTTTGGTTTTCACTTTTTATGTTAATATATTATTAAAAAGGATGTTTCGATATACATTGCAGGTAAATCGAATATTCAGAAACGACTGTTAAAATCACAAAAGTAAGAAAAAAAATCTTCGAAATTTGTATTTAACCCTCAAACACTTGCATTCCCTCTAATTGTTTTCTAGCACGTATTAGGCTCCAAATATCAGAAAAAATATTTTTCAAACAAAACATAAAGAATATTACATTTATGCTGTAAAAATCGTTAGTTGAGTAAAATCACAGTATATCAAATACAAAAGAACTGTTTCCAGACAAAGATCACTTTTTAAAATTCCATAATTAAAATATTTTCGGCATGGAGTTTTAAAAATAATTTTATGGATTGTTTTTTTTAAACTTGCATTGAAATTACTATTTATTTTCAATAAAAATTATTACTAAATTCAAAATAAAACATAATTGCGGGTTCTTGAAGCAATCCAAAGTTAAAATTCGAGAATATGCATTCGGGGCTTAGAACTCCGGACATCCGAGATAAGAAAAGGGGAAACTTCCAAAATGCTCCAGGCCAGCTTTCAAATGACCTTGAATGTAATTAGTGAGATATTGCATTAAACTGGATTTTATTAGACACTGCACTTTAATTAATTTTATTTCTATATGGAAAGTAATATACTAAATACAGAACAATGCGAACAACCATGAAAAGGCATGTCCCATTTCAAGGACTCAGAATTTGCATGTCACTTTCCACTCAAGACTTACAGCTAGTGGGTGAGAAAAGTAAGATATCAGACGCTCAAGACCAGTCATAATTGTTCCATGCTTCTACTGTACCCTCTGAAAAACTCAATAATGAGTGCTGTTATAGCTCAAAAAAGGCATGATTATTGAAATGCAGTGATTTGATTACTATATTCCGGAAATATCCAATTATTTGGGGAATGCTAGAAGTACTGTATGAACCGTTAAGACAGCGTTCACGAAATGTGATAATATGATATCTGCGAAGCAAAATAGAGGACGAAAGAAAAGCTTATTGAGAAATATGAAACAGTGTTGACTCCCATAATGACCTGAAAACTCAGTAAATGTTTTCACAGATAACCTCTAAGATAAATAGTCGTCTCTTTAACCCCATTACAGCAAAACTGTCTAATAAAACTTTATTCTGCTAACGTTTATTAAAGAATTCGTAATCCATAAACCATTGGTAGCATCGGAGCATGCTTTTTGGCGACGCCAGTAGTGTAATGTGGTATCTGTGAGGCACAAAACTGGATTCCACATTATGTTAAGTGAAGAAGTCATATAATCTGATGACTTGGCTTATGGTCCTTGCCATGTTTCAAGCAAATGGTCTCCTTTATGTGTGCAGGACGCCCACAGAATAAATTTCTCTTCCTTTCATCTTGCCGGCTGTGAAGCATGGAGGTGTTTCCTCTTTGGTATAAAGTGCTATACATTGGCATGGTCTACGGCCGCTTTTTACTCTGCATGGAACGGCTACCGTTGCTAATTATGTTAATATTCTAAGGAATCGGTTTAGTTTGGTATGGTTTAGTTATATTAACGTCCCGTTTGAAGCAACACTTGGGCTATTTTGGGACGGACCTCGTAATTTTGAACCGCGGTCAGATGACGAGGACGACACCTGAGCTGGCACCCCCTCTTCACACCACACCACACCAACGGGAGGACGTTTGGTCAGGACGGATTTAACGTGCAACAGACCCCCTCATACGACGGTTCTTCGATGGAATCGGGTCTCGAACCTGAAACCCTCCGGTTTCGAAGCCGAGACCTTACCACCGGGCCACCGCGGCCCCCTTTTCTCCATACTTTATTTCTGGAGAATGCCCACCGTATCAGGATGACGACGCTGCTATCCACGCTGCTAAACTGGCCCAAAATATTTTGAAGAGCAGGAAGAGGAAGTAGGATATCTTACCTGGCTTTCTCTTAGTCTCATGAGTAGAACAATTTTTTGTGGGGATATTTGAAGTTGAAATTTCAAGTTCTATTTCTTTACTATCTCTTCTTTCGAACTTAGAGACTCTTTCTTATAAGAATGGCTTCATATTCCACTAATTTCTTTTAAATATTTCTATTAATCTATCCCACGTCGCATATGATGTATAATTAAGTCATAAGGTAATCTAATCCCTTATTAATAAAGTTTATCTCTTATTTCTTGGATGTTCTATTATTTTGACACCTTTCTGTAGATTTTTTTAGACATAAATCTCTAACAACACTTTTAATTGCGTTTATATTTAATAATTTAGAAGAAAAAGTGAATGTGACGAATTAATGGGATTATATTTGAGATAGTATTTAAAAGAAAGTACGTCTTCCCATTAAAAGCTCGCAAATCTGACAATTTTCTCATAAACATCAAAAGTCTGCCATATAATGTTATTTCAAGAAGAGGTAACATATTTCTATTAGAGTTTCAATAAAAATAATAATTTATAGTTGTCAATAAATATTAGTTCCCTAATTGCCAACATACATTTAAAATTTAGATAGAATAAAAAATAATAAGTTAATTAATATACTATCAAAAGTAGAACTGCAATTCTTTGATTGTTCTGAATTAATTATGGTATCTTTTTTTCTGCGCATTACGTGATGAAATATAATTTAGAGTATGCAATTCAAAAATATAAATTTTTTAATTCAGGAATTTTTTTACTATCTATAGTAATAATTTTAAACAAAAAAAATGAAAAAAAAAAACCATTTCTGTCATTCCTTGAGATTCCTTTTGGTATTTATTCTGTAATTGACAAATTATACAGAGGAATGTTGATTGTTTAGAAAAAAGTGTGTCGTAAAATTTGTAAGATTTAGTAAAATCTTCACAGTTACGCATTTGGTATATTTCGCATATGAATTAAGAGGCTATTTAGGTAGAATGATATATCAGCTAATTGAACAGATAGAATTCTGGCATAGTTACATTTTCTCCATTTAGAACATTCTTTTGATTATATTTTTATTTTGTTCAATTTGTATTTACATCCTTCAATATAATATAGTTTATTTTAATAAATATACATTTAATAATTTTAATTTTCTTTTGTGGAATTATAATTTAAATGGTTTTATATTTATGAAAATATAAGTTTTTGTATGTTTTAAAAATAGAAGTAATAACTACACTTAGCTGGTTAAATCGAAGTCTTATTAGAACGTTTAAATATATTTCTTTTCATTAAACCTACTTTTTTTGAAAAAAGAAAGAATTGAAGGAAAATGGATTAAACCTATTATCATCGAAAGTTTTGCCTTATAAAGAAAGAAAAAAATTATTTTATTCCCTTATTTTACTCTCTGTTTATCATATTCAATTACCTTTTAATCCCCCTTCGATTTCTCGATTTAGAATTTATTCTTATACCCTTTCTAAATTCAGCGATTTCTTCACCCAAAATTGATAATATGTCACGTGGGAATGGCTGTCTCCTATTTCATCTTTGCCACAGCACTTAGTACAGATCCGTCTGTGAATAATTTAATTTGTGTACCAGTCTAGGATTTTATGAATGGTGTGTGGGGATTTCAGCTGAGATTTAAAATAATTTCTATCTAGTATTTTAAAATAATTTCTAGCTTTCTTAAATTTTCTTTCTGTATTCCATTTGTATTTGAAATGTTTTTAAATGATTTTCAGTAGTTATCCACTGTTATCATTTCTTGTGTTTTATTTTTATTCCCTCTCCCGGATTTGATTCTACCTTTGCGGAAAATGCATGTAAGTTAATGATAAATATTTTTTCTACTTTTATTTGAAACAAAAGAAGATTTATCATTAAATGAATAAAAGTAAAAGAACAAAGGTAAAATTCTTTGTTCAAGACCCTGTGAAAAAAATACGTTATTGTTGCTCTGAATGATGGTTCTAAATCATTCTGAAGGCATTCACAATCGTAGCAGAGTTGAAGTTTTTAACAATAGAGTTTAATTTCAATAAATGCTTTTAGCCAATCTAGTGTGTGTTTGTTTTACCATTTGAATGAATATAAAAACATATATTTATTTTTTTCTACTTAAAGGGAATTTATTTCATTTAAATATTTTTCAAACTGCAAATCGGGCAGGCTTATATCCATTAAATATTACATAAACCCATTAGACATGCAAAAGTTAAAAATACACAGAATGAAATGCTTTACTTGAATGCTTGAAATGGTTTCTCAAAGATATGTTTTCTTTCTATTTTATTATCTATACTTAAAATAAAGCTCAATGTGTGTGTGTGTTGGCGCTCTACAGTCCAGACCATTCAACCTACAGCTACCAAATTTGGCACGTGTATACCTTGGAGGTTGGGAATGAGCACATGGGGGTTATTTTTTTCGAATTTTTAATCAGAATTTTATTTATTTAAAAATTAAGCTAAATTATGGCGTGTTTCTGCTATAACTTCCGAAAATATTACCGCACAAAAAAGATTTTTTGCTTGAAGTTAAAGATCAAAAATTCATCTTTTAAATGATACCAATGCTTTAATCTTAAAATTAAATTTCTATTTTTAATGAATTTTTAAATAAATATTTTAACTCTATTTTTCAACAATTTTTTCATACAAAATAAAAATAAAATTCAAGCTGCACGAGCACGTTTCGCATTCATGGGGAAAAATTAGCTTTTTTCAAAATGTTGCCATCACAATGATTAAAGCTCCAATTAAAAATAAATTAAATCTTTTTGGAAATGAAATCTGCAAAAATATAATTTTCGGCACGTGTTTGTAGGAAATGAAACAAATATGAAATATTATTTTTTTCTAAAAAATAAATTTATGAAAAATTATTTTATGATCTTTTACACTCTCTATATTATTAATCCAATAAATCAGTTTTATTTCAAGGCAATTTTTTTTTAATACGAACAGGATATCCATTCAAATCAGGGCCACACAGCTTAATTGTAAACCTTTGGTAAGTCACAGATCTGCTAAAATGGTCTAAATGGAAAATGATTATATTTTATGTAACTTGATTCAATAAATGTTCTAAAAAATAACGAATTTTTGATTTTACATAAAGCTTCTGCTGTGGAAATCACAATTAACAAAATGTTCTTGAAACACTAATATTTTAAATAAAAAGAGTTATTATCCAATGAACTAAATCAATCACTTAAACTGACTGATTTATGAAAATTTGAGTATCACTAATCAATAAAAAAAAAGGATAATTTTAGATTTTCCATCCATCGTTTAAAAGAAAATACGCCAATCAGCGCGCAGGTTTCTCAAGATTAATTGGCCTAAGATTATGAAAATGTTGAGTTTTTCTAAGTTTTTAACCTTCAAAACTTCATAAATAAATAAGTCTAATTTGATCGTGGAAAATAGAAACATCCAATCATTTATTTAAAATTTGGTGTGTCCAGAATATTTCACAGAATATTATACCTTACTGCCTTAAATTTAGACTTCATAATTTTTGAAATATATTTATAGACCGGAACAAAATATTATTATTGATTTCATTTCAATCCTTTTGAAAGGAAAACTAAAAACTGAATTTTATGCTGAATTTGAGTAATTTTTGTTGAATTATTCTTTGAGATATTACATAAATTATGAAAAATATTTTGTAGTTCACATAAGACTTATATATCGAGCGATTCTGTTTGCAGTACTCATATTCAATAATAATAATAATAAATAAATAAATAACAAAAAAATGATAAATAAAATAAAACGCTTGGTTTTATTAAAATATATCTTTATATTAATTGCAATTTCAGCATTTCCACTTTAAATTAAAGTTTTACCGGAAATGACAACAAATTAGCAAAATATATATAGTAAATTGAACGAAACGATCTAAACAACAGTATAAGTTTGGTATGACTATCAAAATTTGAAGATTAAAAATGTTTTGTTTGAGAATCTATTAAGAGACCAATTACTTAAAATATTTAATTCAAAATTGTAGCAAGCGGTAATATTGGAGAACCGGCTGGTCGCCAAAGGCGGCTAGTTGAATAATACTACAAACGCCATTGAATCAGTATATTTGAATTCCAAGTAAGTATAAATAGTAGTAGATAGAAAAATAGTAGATTTTTTGTCAACAAATTCCATTTTATTTTCTGGTATTAGTAAAGCTTCTGATTGTATTTTAAAGTAAATATTTGTAATTTTGTGAATTCTTAAAAAAAAAAATTCGGATAAAAATCTGCTTTTTTAGAGAACTGGCATTATGAATTATTGAATTGCCGAAATAATGAGAACCCCTTTTAATAATCGTTTTGGAAAAATAGCAGATAGATTTTCCTGAGTGTGGGACACACAATAAATATTTTAGATAAAAATATACGGCAATTAAAAAAATAATCCAATTGTTGTGGCTATATATTTTATGTAAAAATCTTACATAGATAGTGAAATCTTTTCTTTTACATTGATATTTTGATTTTATTTCAAAAATAACACTGAAATCGAAAAGGCTAAACGCATAAAAGAGTGAAATTTTAATTTAATCAGATATTTGCCGACAAATAATTACATCATTCTATCATAAGAATTGCCATCAATAATTCAGCTAAAATGCAGAAATGGCTTAGAAATGAAAGTGTATGAAATAGAAGGAAATATGCATGTGTATGTAATAAATTTAAATTATTTTAAATTTAAAAAGTTATTGGGGTTTTATTCACTTTATTTTAACATGAAAAAAAAAAGTTTATATTAACATCTGAGCCGCCCGATATAGCGTTTTCTTCCTTATTTATGTAACTTATTTGTGTTGGACTTCTCCTTAGAGATTTTTTTAAGTATAATTTTGTAATGCAGAAGCTCTCAACTGTTCTTACAACATTTTTAATTGCATTGCTAGTTCTTTGAATCTATTCTAGTTAAATTTTCCTGTCGCTTCCTCTGAAATGTTAATGACTTGCATTCCTTAAAAATAATATTTAAAGTATAAATGCCTATTGCCGCATTGAAAACCGGCAGTCGAATCTCCATGGCCGAATGGTCATAGCACTGGTATCGTAATCAGGAGTTCGTAAGTTCAAATCCCACTGGAGACAATGCGATTCACAGTCTGTGTAAATATTTAATTCATTGATTTTATGTTGTCCTTTATTTCATGTTCCAGAAGATTCTGGACATTTCTTTAGTTTACCAGATAAGTGTTCTGCACTTTTCTTACTGTCTCCAGAAAAGTTTTCTGCAACTTTTCCTGTCAGTATAAAAGCAGAAGATCTGACAGTCACTGTGTTCTGAGTTGAGTTAATAAATTGGTTTAGCTCTCTTCTTGTGTGTATCATTGAGTTCCATGCTAAAGTGCCTACGTGAGAATATTAATATAAAAAGAAATTATGCTTCATCTTTAAAATAAACGATTTAAGATTTTTTATTATGATTATGAATTGTGTGTACTTTTAGCTGCAACATAGATGCTTCCTTTGGGCAAAAATATATTTACGTATGCGGGGTGATAAGTGAAGTATTTTTAAGTCTTTTATATTCTAAAAAACGGCATTTTGTATAGTTAAGAAAGTAACGCATACTATGGTAAAGTCAATATGTTGAATTTATTGAGGCACAAAGCAACGCCTCTAGCGGCGAACTTAGAAAATTAAAAAAAAATAACTCATACAATAAAGGAGATCTACCTAAATAACCATCTACCATACAAACGACATTGGGAAAATTTTTAATGAAGTTATCTGTAATTGCTAGAAAAATTTTCAAATAAAATGATGAGCTTTACGTAACTTGAAAAAGTGTTTGTCCTAAAATTGAAAAATGTATCATGAGATTCCCCTTCTCCGATTGCGTTTTTTAAGATTTCTTTTATTATTATATTTGTTTACTCTCTTCATTTCCTAAATTTCACTTCGCCGTTTCTTACCTCGGAAAAACTATATGATAATACCAAAGAATACTTTTTTTCAAATTAAAGGCCAATCCATTTTCAAGTCATGAATATTTCATAACTTTAATCACAAATGTCTACTCCAATTTTACACACTCCATGAAACTTTTCCCTATGTTTTATTGTATAACCGTTTCAAACTGAACTTTTTAGACGACCTCTTTTATTTTTTGAATTATTTTTCCAATTACCTTATAGAGTCATTAGAGGACGTACAATCTGCTTTAATAAAATCAGTATAGTATGTATAGTATAGTAATAAGTATAGTATGCACATACTACTTTTCTGGTTATACGAGATTCCGTTTTGAATTTAAAGGGTTTAAAAGGATTTTAGAGATTACTCTGTATATATCTAGGCAATAGCATAACATTTAATTTTTATATTGATTTGTTTCTGAATTGAGAAGTGATGTTATGATGGGGCATTGTTTATTTTCTTGGATTAATTATGTATTATGTGCGAGAAAATTTAAAAATTGAGAACCGTTGAACCCACGACAATTAATTATCTTGTCCAGAGATATTGTGAAAGGAAATTCTTTTTTTTATATATTTTCCTCCTCAGACATTGTAAATGAGTATCGTCATAAAGTTAGCGTTAAACACCTCGCTTTGGGAATAATTTGGGTGATATATATTTGGGAGTGGAACAAAATAACTAATGTCTAATGAGATAATGCTGCCTTCAATATTCTCAGGAGATTTCAATAACGCATTACAAGACCAGTGATTATTTCTTGTATTCAATTGCTGTAATTTAGAGAAACTGAAATGTTACTTCGTAATCAGAACAAAGAATTAATTTTGAAAGAATTAAAAGATTCTGTTACATTAAAAAAATATTTTATAATTCGAGGGATTTTTTTTTTACCTTAGAGAGAAAAAAAATTATTTTTCGTATCAAGCGATAAAAATTTTATTTATTGGATATTGGGAAAATAAGAGTAAAATTTCTCAAAATCCAATAATATATTTCTTTAAAATATGAAACTAATTCATTGAATTTAAAATGTTGAAAAACAATTTAAAATGTTGTTAAACAAATTATACAAATGGAGTCATCTTTCATAACAATAAATAAGTAAGCAATTCAAAAAAGAACTTTTTACAAAACAGTTTGCAACTTACAATTATCAACTTAAGCCTATTCTGAAACCTAAGGTAAAGGCATGCAATTTTTAAATTATAACACAATAATGTGCGAACTCAAAAGAGCCATACAAAAAAAATGAGAAATTTCTTATCAGGCACAGATGACATTCCAGCAGCTTGGTTAAAAAAATGGCAAGTTCTCTATAATTAAATATAGCGCATCAATTAAATTTCTCTACTTCCAAAGAACAACAAGCATCA
This sequence comes from Argiope aurantia, assembly GCA_026543865.1. Lineage (NCBI taxonomy): Eukaryota > Metazoa > Arthropoda > Arachnida > Araneae > Araneidae > Argiope > Argiope aurantia. Next base: position 132,973 of record JAPMOR010097580.1, on the reverse strand, counting down.
TTGCTCATTTTTTTTTCAAACAAAACTAAGATAAAACAAAAATAACGTCCTATAAATCAATAGATCTAGCTTTAATCTTTTGCAAGATATTTGAATACGTCTTATCTTAACCTATGGCTCAATAACTAACTAGTATTAACAAAATCTGTCTAAATTAGCGAGTTTTTATTCCATTCGGATATAGCCAAATAGCAATATATATAAACTTTATTCAGCAATTTTTGGTGCACTTAAAAGTAAAAATTTTTTGTTGTGATAAATGTCGATCTCAAAAGTGCCTACGAATCAGTTCCTATAAAAGAGTTGATCTATAAATGTCTCCACCTTGGCATCACAGACAGTATCATTAAATGGATACACAACTTTCTCCAAGAAAAAACGTTTTAGATTAAATGAGGAGATACTATTTCTGACATACGTCTTCTTCATTAAGGCTTACTAACTGTCGGTGTTCTTTCTTCGGTTCTTTTGGTCATTTTCTTGAATGAATTTTTTGAAACTTTAGATACAGACATTCATTTTTCTACTTTTGCTGACGACATTTCTCATTACTGATTTCTCCCTCAATGAATTACATCAAAACTAAATTACAAAATACAATAGAAAATAGTTACAAACTATGCTCTTGGAAAATTTCCATTAGTGCTAAAAAGAGTGCTATCATTGATTTAGTAAAAAAAATTATTTCCGTACGCAACTTGTGGCGGAATTCCACTAAAATGGTAAGAATCAATTAAAATTCTTGGAATTCCATTTACTAAAATTAACCAAAATGTTAGTTAAAATAGTGAATAAAAGGTTTAGTTATTTAGTTAAAAAGTTAAGTTAGTTTTAAAGAATGCCTAGCTTTTGTTACAGCAGCACACTTCACTGAATGCACCCAGGGCACATTTTCAAATCATTTCATCCTTATCACTGATGGCTGGAAATCGCTCCGCCTCAGCTAAATTAACGAAGAACGACGTTCTTGCAAAAAGTAGTCACTTAATCCTCATTATTTGGATTTCTCCTGAGATAGGATCCCAACCTGAGGAAGAACTCTACCTAAATAGTCTCAGATAAATTATTCCAGGGAGAAATATTTAGCTTTAATTGGGAATATCCCAGACAACATAACGAAAATAAATGGAATATTCAAGACAAACTTATTGTTTGTAAAATTTTCAAAATGATCATAACACCAGGTCTCTCACACAAATTCTATCTTTCAGACAACCTCTTTTGCATCAAGTGCAACAAAGATAACGACATTTCCCAAATCCTCTTAAAACGCTCAAAGTATACAGCCCACTGAACTTCACTCTGGCAGAAGCTTAAAATTGAACAAACGAACATTTCATTTACGTTTCTTTTGTCTCGGGTTCTCTCAAACAAACGTCATTTAAGTATCTTCACGCAAGCCCTCAAGTACTTTGAAGCCCACTAATTATAAGCTTTCGGCACCCAAGTGATAACATCCTTTATAGCATTATTTTACACTATTATATTCAAGTTATCGAAGTATTTTTACTTGTCATTTCGCGTGGATTTGGAATGCATATCGTTCCGTTGCTGTGGACACTACTATTACTGTAAGTGTAGTAGGACAAAGGGTCCAATATATAAGATAGAAATGTTGTAATAGTAACAATGTTCTGAAAATGTATTCGCCCTAATAAATTATTTTAACCTATTCTTCCGTCTTCCTTGATGTTATTGGATAGCAAAAATTATAATTCAAGCTGCCTGTTTCTAATTTAAGAATTATCAATTAATGTAAAAATTATCAAATAAAATAAACCTCAAAAGCGATTTTGGAATAGCTGTCTGCTTGCTTTAATAACATATGATAATCGAGTTCAAATTATTAACGTTTTCGCGTTAAACCTAAGTAATGGTTTACATGACAAAAATATTAAAAATATCAATCAGAATGTAAAATTTATAGTAATTTAGTATAATTTAAAAAAATAAGGTGCATGAATCTTAAATAAGAATGATAGATGAATATTATACAAATCACTTTAAAATACGGATTTTAATTTTCATATTATTCAATATCAGAGAAAGCAATATTAATCTTGAAAATAGAATGCTTCTTTAAATTTTGGTATTCGTAAAACAATAAAATAATACATAAAATATTTAATCGAAATTAATCAAATCAAATATTGTTCCTTATAATATTTTAATTCACTTCATTTTCATAAAGATATCAGTGGATATATGAATGGATTTAATGAAATGATTGCAGTAAAAATTAAGAAACAAATTGCAATAAATGCATAACGATTCCTGGATTAAAAAGAAAACGATCGAAATTAAAAAGGAATTCCTGTAAATTAGGAATTTAGTTAATCGAAATTAACTAAACATGAAAAAAGTATATGCCGTTTGTTTCTTGAAATACTTTTAACAATATTAATAAATATAATTTAAATCTTACTATAGATCCTCACATTTATTGAGAGAATTTTAATATGCTTTAATTGAAAAATTAAAAGAATTAAAATTTTCCTTTCATAAACGGTATTCCATTCATTTTTACATATATATTAGCGTATTAATAACGTTTTCGAGTAATTGAAATTGTCGAGAAAAAAGGCTTATGTTTTAGAACATATTTTTAAATAAATGTAATGAATTGAAATTAAAAATCAAATGTCATTCTCCTATGCATTCCAAATAAACTAAATGTATGCCATATTGTTGAATATTTTAATTGAAGTACGTTAAAAGAAACAGGTGTTGGGAAAATTTCATTTTGGAATTAAAAAAATATTTCTGCTTCAGAAAACTTTACAAAATGATATTTTTACATGTTAAATGTTAATTTCACTGCAGTTAAAATTCTCTTGGAAATTTTAAGTGCAGATTAAGTAAAAATTTTTCAACTGCCTAAGTTCTTGTGCGAAAAATTCCTGGAACTTGCATCGTCTGAAAAAAAATCTGCAGACAATTAATTTCTACGAAAGTGTCAAAAAGCTTAAGTAAAAATAAAATTAAGTCTAAATAAAACTTACTTTACCATCCAAGCATTTATTAATTTCGGCTGCAGCTTTTAAATAGCAATTTAGCCAAGTTTTGTGAAAAAAAAATTACCACAAGTTACAAAAACTTCTGCCTTAACTTTTAATAAGATTTATTTATTTTTATACCGATTCAAGTATATATATGTTATATACTTAAAAGTGCATTACTTTTAAACAGATTTTCTTTAAAGAATTCCTTAGAGATGCTAAGAAATTCAATAGAATCATTCGGCTCTATAATTTTAGAAGTGAATAAATATGTTGTGGAATTTTTAATTCATTTATGATAAAATCCTGCTTTAAAAGGCAGAAAATTTAATATAATTTTTGTTGTTAGAAAGTTTGCATTTTTATCATTAAATATTCTTATAATTATATAAAAAGAGGGGGAATCGAAAAAAAAATTGAAAAGTGGATAATAACATAAAATTTCTAAATTAATTTACGGGATATTATATTTCCATTTCATGATTACATATTTAGTATTCCTTTAATTTTTTTAAAAAAAATAATTATAATTATTAACCTTTAATCATTTGCAATTAATTTTTATAATTTACTTCTTAAAAAATTATGTTTTATTTTATGTATCAAGGAAATAATCATGAACTTGCCATGTTGGTACAAAAATTATACTGTAGCGGTTACAATTACTGCCTTCTCCTTTCTTCATAGGTGGCGCTACTAGAGCCACCTATCAAGAGCCATGTTTTCCCATGATTCCTCATTCTTGTCTCTTGTGTTGTCCTTGCTTGCCGTGTGTATTTGTTCTATGCCTTGTTCTTCAATATGCTTGTGTTAAATGTTTGTGCCGTGGAACTTAACCCGCTAATAAAAAGTAGTTCCTGAAACTGAACTCATTCTTTCATCCATGGCATAACACATAATAAAGAGTCTCGTCCCTCTACAATACCTGTTAAAATATTAACATAATTTGAGGAGCTGAAACATATCCTGTCATTTCATGTTTCTTGCAGCACCAAAATCTTTCGATTTCTTTTTAGTAGTTTCCTGCCTTTGTAGATGAGTTGTATCTGTAACTGGCTTGACAATCCCTATCAGGCTTGGAGTGCGAAAATTTTTTTCTTGCCATAGAACCTGTGCTGCTTATCATTCTCTACATGTAAAATGCCACCGTACGAGAAGGAAGGTGCTTTAAATTAATGAAACTCAACATATTCTTTGTTTCTTTCCCTGCATGTATGTTTGCCTTTATCACATGACAAGAACTTTCATGCAACAGAGTGCTCAATATTTTCCGAATATTTTCACCTAGATTACAGGTTAGGATTGTGAGAAAGTGAAGAGTGTAATTTTTCATGCTTTTTTTTAAAGCCATGAGAGTTTTTAATGCATATACCAAGTTCAAATGCAATTAGCATAAGCCATACTCTTAAAACAGATGCAACCATTTTTTGTCAACACTTGTAAATACGCACGAAGCCTTTTAACATTTTTATTGATAAAAATAAATAATAAACATTTTAGTGCAGCACATTAATTTCATGAAGAGATAGAAGGGGCATAGTCAAATAATTTCAGTTCATCTAATCTTGAATTGAAGTGTCACATTCCTCTAAATATTCTAAAACTCGCATTATCTTTTTAATTCGTATGCAATGATTTTTACTCGGACGGATGTAGCTTATTATTAAATTTTTACACTTAAAATAATCAAACAGTACATTTATAAAATGGGTCACCAGTTGAGATACCACCAGAATCCACTGTATGTTTGTTTCGTTTTAGAATCCAGAAATCTAACAACATAAGAAATAGGGAAAAGGATCAGAGAACTCTGTGTGATTTCTAAAGATGATAACGATTTGTTTAATGTAGACATATATATAGATTACTAGTAAATTCCATCTGATATAGCTCTGATGTATATTTGTTTGAATATGAATAATATACCAATTTAAATAAGGAAAACGAGTAATTATAAATAAGAATGCTATAAATCTTCCCATAAATCAATCAGGTGCTGATGATCAAAATTAAAAGAATTTAATTATTCTAGCTATAACGAAGAATAATCTTTGTTTATTCGAAACTTTCAATCTAGTATCTAAATGATAAAAACTTTCTCGCATGATATCATTAAGCGTGAAATATGACCTACATTCCGGCTAGTATACTTTTGATAATTTTGACATAATCAAGAAAAGATGCGTATGTCAATTAAGTTTCAATTTTTATTCTTTTAAAATTTGTCCCTTGCCTTTACTTTATATTTTATCTTTTATTTTTGCCAAATCAGAACGATTAATCCAAACGTAACTAAATTATCAGGATGCTACGATCGATTTTTCCATCATCTTTAAGTATTTACTTGTACGGAAGAAATTCGCATGATTACGAAGTTTAGAGCTAACTTTCTGTCAATAATAATGACGATGTCCATACTTAGAAAACTAATTAAGGTACGTGATGAAGGAACTTTCTTTTTTATATTGATTGAAGCTATATACCTAATGAAGTAGGGCTATTTTTATTTGTTAGGTGATATTAATGATGTTTAAGTAAATAAAGTACAATCAGAGACATGATGATAACACGAAACTTTTACAAAATAATCTCTTTTTCATTATTTTCATTTATGTAAGTATTTATAACGTCGATAAATGATCAATTGAAATTGATCTTATAATTTTGTAATATTAAACATTATTTCCGAATTCAGCAAACTGTTGATGACTGAAATAAGATGAAATAAGATGAACATGGTACTGATGTTCTAACTGATTCTTTGTTTGATATTTCTAAAATTCAAAGCAAGATATTTTAATCTCTAATTTCTAATAAAATCCCGACGAGCGGTTGAATTGAAACAATGGTCAAGAAGTTTAATTTTTGAATACTATACAACCTATTTCCCCCTTAACTTATCCTTATAGTTAAATAAAAACTCATAACGGTAATAAATATTTAACGATATATATTTCAAAACTTACTGTAACTGACTAATATATACTAAGTGAATTGTTACTTATTCAATGGAAATATTCCTTAATCATATGACACTAAATATATCAATAATTTAAAAATATTAATGTAGAAATTCTTAGTTAAATATTTTTATAAGTGAAAATATAGTTTTTTCTTTAAATCTTCAGTCCTAATTAGCAAATATCTTTTTTCTTTTAACAACTGTCAAACTGATTATAGCTATATTCAAATCCATATTAGATGTATATGAATTTTATATCAAATTTCGAAGATTAATTGATCAGCAATTATGCATAATATTTAAAGAGAAACAAGAACTTGCTTACTAAAGATAAATTAATAAACAAACTTCATGCAATAACTTTTCGTGTCTTTATATTTATAAAAGAATGTACCCCTTGATTATGTTTTAAGAGATATTTGTTGCTAGGGTTACCGCATAAAATCATGAAAATGTAACAATGATCTTAATGTATATTTTATGCGAATAGGATGGGATCTGGTTTCAATGTAATGTAATAAATGAAACTTCAAATGAAGTATTTATGGATATTTTATTACCATAGCGATGATAATTTTGCCATTTTAGTAATTTTTATTTTTTTCAACATCTTATGTAAAAAGAAATAAAGAATGCCTACTCGAATTGACATTGCATCCGTAAGTCAAGTTCAGATGCTTTAGTACAAATTACTTTTTAACTGTCATGGAATCTAGATTTTGTTGGATTTTGTTGAGCGATTTAGTGATTTTTTTTCAAGCAATTTGTTCGTCTTTTTAACAGTTTTAGAATATCTATCAAAGAATGACAGTATGAAATTTCCATTCAAAAATTTCATCTTCAAAATATATGTTTATGCACTATTAAATTCGCATCAAAATGAATAGAGAGGGATTTAGAGAAGAATATCTATTATTAATGAATTCTTATCAATGAAGATTTATTTTCAGATTGAATGCATATTAAAAGTTCTATATATCAGAATTTTTAAGAAATTATATTAAATTGATAATATAAATTACCATTATACATTAAAAATGTAGTGTAAGTATTTTTGGATCCGATAGTTGATATTTAAAATGCAGTTTACGCTCAGAAAAATACAAAATTAATTAAAATTTCATAAGAATCCCAAAATTAGTTCCAAAAAAATTTTTTGTAAGAAGTTACAATATGATGATGCAATACAATTTTTCTATAAATGTGTTTTTCAATGATAAAAATTGGAAAGTATAAAAGAACTAAAGTTAGAATCCATGTAATTTTTTTCTAACAAACCATCAAAAATGTAAGATTTTTTCAAAAGTATTTTTAAAGATATTTCGCATATTATGTTCTAATAGATACAAAAATTTTTAATTCTAAAAAAATGATTTACAAAGTAGCTTAATAGAATCCATATTCACCTTAAAATTTTAAAAGCATTAAAACCTAAGCATTCCAAGTTACACCGAATAGAAAAAAAATGTAGCCAGTCGTTGTTTAAAAATTGAAGGGAAAAAAATGTTACAGAGTATAAAGCTTCTTGCTCATACAGCTTTAATATTGTATGTTTTCCTCTAAAACGTAATTAATTTATAGTTTGTTGAAGGCTCTGAAAATAATTCGTTCCAAACGTAGAACAAAACACATGCGATTGCCATTTTAGCCAAATAGATTAAGCCGAAATTGCCTTTTGTAGTTAATTTTTGATATATTTCTGCATTCTGAGCAACGAACAAAGAAAGCATATTTTATTTTTTATTGTGTTTCAAATTGTGATTTCCGCTTCCATCCTATTAACATTCCGGATAATAAATTTCCGGGAAGTAGAGAAAGATTTAATCCTTCTGGAAGCGAAGCACTTCTTAAAACATTCCTAAATCACTTTTCCTAAATGATCTTTATCTTTACAGGTCCCATTTTCTTAAAAATCATCTTCCTTCTTTTTAAGAAATGGAATGGAAAAATGCGTTTTACGATAGTCGAATTTAGTGACTCTGCTAAATTTTCAGAATATTGCCTAAATAATAAGCTTGTGCAATAAAGAGACAGAAATAAGATTATATATGATTATTTTATACACTGTGAATAAATCTACGAATGCTAAGTAGAAATACTTTCTGTAAATAGTATAAAATTTTAATTGATAATCTTGAAGATATGTATGATTATGAAATTGCTTAATACTGCATTAAGATGTCACTTTCAACGCGTAGGATACAAAATAAAATTTTTCATGAAAAATTTTGGTTTATATTTTCAAGCAAAGGTCGGAATACTCAAACGTTTTCAATTTTGCATATTTAATAATATTGATATTTAAAGCATATATTCTATGTATGTATTAAATATAACTATTACAAAGCATGAAAATAACCTTTTTACCCTTTTGATATGCTTTTGATGTTGTTTCATATATTTAGAAATAAATTTGAAATAATTCTAAAATTAATGTAAACTTCCGCATAGTACAACATTTAAAAATAAATTAATGGAAAGTGAGCTAAAACTTCAAACTTTCGTATTATATCATTTCATATTCCATATTATTTCAACTACTACCTAATAATTCTTTTATTATTTTTTGTTTGAGATTAAAAGTAAAGAAAATATCAACTAGAAAAATTAGTATTGAAATCTTTGTTCTTGTTTTATTTGAATCATAAACTTACGAGGACTTATCATGCCTTAATTTAAACAAATATTATATAGATTTTATTAAGAAATTATAATTGATAAATGCAAAACATTAGGTTGTATTTTCTTTCCAAACATTGACAATTTTATATGTAATATACAGAATCGTATGTCATAAAGATTAGCAAATAAGAGAAGACGACCCATTGCATGGATTTAATGTTGAAATCTTGTATTACCTCACCAGCAAAAATGTAAATGTGTATCTTCCAATAATGCAAATAATGGGATTTAATTGTAAATGATCATGTATATTAATCTTTCAATGAAAAGTAAACATATTTTGGACTCAAAATAATAATATTTAACATTAAAACAACTGCTTTGTCATTTTTATCAAGTTTTACTATTCAAATTCTTTAGAATATGCAGAGTATCTCCTCTGTGATATGTCGTTTTATTGGCATATATAAGTCTCACCCTATATGCCTGTACATATCCTCCTCTTAATTGCTTTCAGTATTGTTTTTATTAGGAAATATTTTTCATCCTAGTCATAAAATGTGGAAATAATGAGAAAGAAAATTTACCTTTCTGATAAAAAGTAATGGTTTTAACCTGAAGGGATAATTATGAATAATTCTCTCTGTGTTGAGCAATGTATTATGAAGAATTGAATGAATAATAGACTATGGTCTCCAAAATCAATTCTCTTGCTGGCTGATATGCTGTTAGGTAATCTGAAATATTGTATAGATACGACTTTAAACCCAACATGAATTCTTTTGCTGAGGGAGATATTTATGAATAATAATAACGAGAAATTACAGTAAATTGTGTGTTCACCCTCCATCTGCTTAATGGAAGACCGTGTTTAGTTTTACGATTAAATATTTTCTGTAAAACTATAAAAATATATTCTGCAAATCTTGGGTATGATTTTTTTTTATAAATTCCTTATAATTAGAAGTTTCCAACATAGTTAAAGGAAAAAATATCTACTTTTTTATTTTTAAAACATAAGCCATTTGTTCTTTCAGTATTTCTTAATGCTTTAGAAAATGAGTATGACATCATGGAATTTACTCCATTTGAATATTCCAGTTCAGTTCAATATCCATTTCATAAAAATGATGGGTGTGAATTCTGTTAAAATAATATAGTTTTAATGTTCTACTCAAGTCAATACTAAAAAAACAATTTATTGAGGATGTCTTGATCATCAACCTCTCATAATTGATGAGAAACTATGTTAATAAGATTTAATTGAAATTAAGCCAATCTCTCCGGTGAACTAACTGATTGTCATACGTGGCTAGTCTATATCTATACTCATAATAAAGCTCAATATGTGTGTGTGTGTGTTGGCGCTCTACAGGCCAGACCATTCAACCTACAGCTACCAAATTTGGCACGTGCATACCTTGGAAGCCGGGAATGTGCACCTCGGGGTTATTTTTTCGAATATTTAATGAGAATTTTATTTATTTAAAAATTAAACGAAATTTTGGCGTGTTTCTGCTATAACTTCCGAAAATATTACCGCACAAAAAAGACTTTTACATGAAGTTAAAGATCAAAAATTCATCTTTTAAATGATACTAACGTTTTAACATTAAAATTAAATTTCTATTTTTAATGAATTTTTAAATAAATATTTTAGCTATACTTTTCAACAATTTTTTCGTACAAAATAAAAATAAAATTTAAGCTGCACGAGTACGTTTCGCATTCATGGGAAAAAATTAGATTTTTTCAAAGTGTTGCCATCACATTGATTAAAGCTCCAATTAAAAAAAAATTAAATCTTTTTGGAAATGAAATCTGCAAAAATATAATTTTCGGCACGTGTCTGTAGGAAATGAAACAAATTAGAAATTTTATTTTTCCTAAAAACAAAATTCAAGAAAAATTATTTTGTGATCTTTTACACTCTTTATATTATTAATCCAATAAATCAGTTTTATTTTAAGGCAAGTTTTGTTTAATATGAACAGGATATCCATTCAAATCAGGCCCACACAGCTAATTTATAAATCTTTAGTAATACACAGATCTGCTAAATGGTCTAAATGGAAAATGATTATATTTTATGTAACTTGATTCAATAAATGCTTTAATAAATAACGAATTTTTGATTTTACATAAAGCTTCTGCTGTGGAAATCACGAATAACAAAATGTTCTTGAAACACTAATATTTTAAATAAAAAGAGTTAATTTCCAATCAACTAAATCAATCACTTAAACTGACTGATTTATGAAAATTTAAATATCACTATTCAATAAAAAAAGATAATTTTAGATTTTCCATCGATCGTTTCAAAGAAGATACGCAAATCAGCGCTCAGGTTTCTCAAGATTAATTGGCCTAAAATTATGAAAATGTTGAGTTTTTCTAAATTTTTAACATTCAAAGTTTCATAAATCAGTCTTAGTTGATCGTGGAAAATAGAATCATTCATTAATTTATTTAAAATTTGGTGTGTCCAAAATATTTCTCAGAATATGATACATTACTGCATTAAATTTGGAGTTCATAATTTTTGAAATGTATTTATAGGTCGAAACAAAATATTATTATTGATTTCATTTCAATCCTTTTGAAAACAAAACTAAAAACTGAATTATATACTGAATCTGAGAAATATTTGTTGAATTATTCTTTGAGATATTACATAAATTATGAAAAATATTTTGTAGTTCACATAAGACTTAAATACCGAGTGATTCTGTTTGAAGTACTCATATTCAATAATAATAATAATAAATAAATAAATAAATATCAATAAAAATGATAAATAAAATAAAACGTTTGGTTTTATTAAAACAATATCTTCACATTAATTACAATTTCAGCATTTCCACTTTAAATTTAAGTTGGTTTTATCGGAAATGACAACAAATTAGGAAAATATATATAGTAAATTGAACAAAATGATCTAAACAACAGTATAAGTTTGGTATGACTATCAAAGTTTGAAGATTAAAAATGTTTTGTTTGAGAAGAAGATATTAAGAGACAAGTTATTTGAAATATTTAACACTAAACCTACCGGCATTTCACCGATACATTGGAACTGCCATTGGAAGCCTGTCATTTGACCGCCTCGTGGTAGCTTTAGTGTTAATTGAAAATTGTAGCGAGCGGTAATACCTGCGAACCGACTGGACTCCAAAGGCGTCTAGTTTTTAAATAAAGCAATAATTTCATTGGAAAATTTGCTACTTTTGCAAATTTACTAATCGGATGCTACATCCCAAATGAAATGTATTATGATCAAAGTTTAGTGAATACCATTTTGCAATTTTTCCAAATAATTTATTTTATGTTTGGGTAATTCTCTTAGTAGTTTATTAAAATGAGGATAAATAAGTGTATAGTTTCCATAATGTGAAGTATTACGATTAATTAAATGTACCAAAACTTAAGAAAACAATTCCATGTATTAAAAAGTAAATGAAAATAAATTTATTGTGATAAATATTTAAAATTCGTAATTTTTTCAAAGGCAATATACGAAAAAAAATCAATATGCAAACTTGTCTTTCCTAGCCATTACTTCGTTTCCGAAAAAGCACAATTATTTGTTTTCCTTTGAAAACTATTATTTTCTTTTCATTTCATGAAGATGACATTCTTCAGCTTTAAATTCTATATCATTGTACAGTTTCTGAAAAACGTGTTCAATGGGTTCATTGAGTTTCATTCTGTTACAAATAGAAAAACCTTTGCCAGAAATCCATTAGCTTCTTCTCTGATGTTAATGGAGCAGTCTTATCTGTGACCTTTTAATGGTTCATCATTAATGCCCTTGGCGTAATCTTTGCATTAAATTTCTGTCTTTGAGCATATTTTATGCAATAGTTGTTCAGTAAATAGATTTTCTTACATTTACTTAATCATCTGATGGTTTCGAAAATGAAAAATATATTCTTATTGATATTCAAATCATACACGAAATGGTGAGTTTTGAAAGAGAGGCATATTTTGAAGAAATGAAATTTTTTTCAAGTCATTAATTCAATTACAGTTTCATTTCTATTTTTAAATGATTCTTTTTCCTGAGGAAAAGAGGGTTTGAAAATTGTATTAGAATAGTGCATTTAAATATATGGAGATGAAAATGCTTTTTAATTTCAAATGCTGGTATGTATTTTACATGGTAGTTATATTATCTTAGAGTAATTTTTATTAAAGTGAGTATATTTATGATTATTTTTGTCAGTAGTCTTTCCTTAATTACAATCAAGTAAATTGTATTCTTTTAAACAAGCATGAAATGATTTCCAGATATATTTATAATCATTTGTGTCATCAAATAAATTAGAAAAATAGTGCAGAATTGTGTTCTTTCTTTGTATTTCGAAAAGTCTGAAAACTAAATATTTACATTCGTTGCCATCAAATTTTTTCATTATCATTTCTGGTTCCATTCGTTTCCAAATTATTCCATTGTTCCATTTCTGAAATAGCTTCAATCATTTACTGAGGAAAAAATGTTTCATTTATGTCGTGAATCCCTAAAGAATAGAAGAAGCTTTAATTGTCTTAAGTATTTCAATTAAACGTATGCTTACATTTGCAAAATTTCATTAAAGAGGCTAATCAAACGCATGTAAAAACTTTCACTTTCGTAGAATGCGATAAAAAAATTGTTCGAAAAATGAAATTTTTATACGGTCCCAATAGTGTAAATATGGCAGGGAATAAAATATTTTTCTTATATTTATGCATTATATTTAGGCATTAAGTTTTATTAAAAGTTAAGTTTATTGTCTTCAACTTTTTTCTATATACTTATCTATGAAATATAAACCGTGTTTACATACAATATATGCGTAATATTTCTGACATTTTTATCCAAGAAACACATACGTATTATAAAACGAAGCTTTCATTAAAAGTGCAAGATATTTTATTATAAGAAATATGTACATATATAAAATAGGCAAACACATATTTAAATATATTTTATACATATCTTCTACAGGAATTTTTATATAAATGTAATCTGCTTCATTCTTAGAGATTCTTAATTTGTATTTCCTGTCTCAAGTAATAAGTTAGGCACGCAATAAAAGTTTATTTCATAACAAACTAATTTTTTTAGAATTTAATAAAAGTAAGCGAATATCTTAGTAAATACAAATAAGAATAAAAATTATCTTTCAACACTACAACTAGAAAAAAAAAACATTTTCCTTTTAGGTAAATTCTAAGAAATTAAAATTAATGTACTTCTCAACATGTAAAATAATTAGTGCAGCATTCGCATTCTTTTAAACAGTAGTTGCAATCATATTTTCATTTTTTTTTTCTGAGAATAATTTACATGGATGAAAATTGCAGTATTTTTTCATGTAAAAATCGTATTTGTGTGAGACATTAAAAATGTAGTTTTTAGAGCTGTTATAAAACTATGAATATGAAAACATTTTGGAACATTAATTTAGGAACATAAAAAATTTAGCTTTTGAGTTTCAAGATCGTTGTTACATTTTTTTATCTGCATTCCCAAAACGAATTCTTCAGTAAGTCGCCACCAAATAAAATTAAAGTCTTATTAACTGCTTTTTTCAAATTAATATTTACCAGACATCCTTCAAAATGCTACTTGAATTAAATGAGAAGCATTTTAAATATGTCTGAGCTTGAAGAGCACTCTGGTTAGCGAGTTTTTTTATTTTTAAATGAAGTAAATACAGATAAATTAATTATCGGATTACTACAATATAAAAATGATCTTAGATAGAATATTTATTTTTATTTTCTTTAGTATTTATCAATTATGTCTAAGGAATTTTAGGTCATTATTGTAGAAAAATAATTTCACTATCACCATGATATGTATATATATACGCAGTATGCAATATTTTATCTCTGACATATTCTCGAATACCACAGAGAATTTTAATCATTGGGCTGAAAAAAATTAATTACTTTCTGTGTTTTTAAATTTTACTTAATAATATTTTACTTTTATAGTAATTGCAAAGGTTTATTTCTCTATTAAAATACTACCAAAATTACTAAATTAATGCCGCTACTTTTTAATATGCGAGGAATAATTTATCAATCATTAAATAAGAAATTTACAATTAATTCTGATTACCATTTAACAAATTTTTGCAGTTTATTTTTATGAAACAATAAGTTAATCCAGATTTTAGCCCGTTAATAGTGATATATAGTAATGGAATATTAATTTTAATTGAAAAAAAAAGATTAGGCACTGAACTGTAAAGAAATATGTATATGAATGTCTGAATCAATATATGAATATACATTAAATGCTAATATAATGCTTTAATAGTTTTCTTTCAATTATACTTTTGTAAAAAGGAAATACTTCTATCAGATCGCATTGTAATTTTTATTAAAATTTCATATTGATGCATTCTTATGTAACAGTGACTTTTTTGTAGGGCACGCTTGGTCAATCATGAATATCAACTTTCAATGACGAATGATTTCTTGATGATCGGACATCTTTAACTTAAACAATAAAAAGTTTTTTTTTAAATCTTTGTTAACCTCTATGAACCCTATTATGATATTAAACAATTTGCACAATATTGTAAAATGTTGTTGAATATTGAATAATAAATATATTACACATTATTGTGCTCGGGTTATACTGCCGGGTATCGTGACAAAAATTACATATAAATCTCCAATTCAGGTGGAAAAAAATTTAAAAAATATATTTATTTGATTACTTATATGCTGTTAAATAAATAGATCTGTGATCGAATGTTTAATGAATTTGGTCAAAAAGTGGTAAATATTACATTTTTATGTAATTGCTGCTGAGTGTGTAATTTGTACTCTAGCTAATTACCGTTTTAAATTTTTATGTTTATATGTATGCCAAATCAGAAGAAAAGCGCAACTTAAGGTCTGGTTGGATTTGTTAAATAGTCCACGGTATATCGATAATTTGTCTTTTAACATAGAAATAGATAGATATGCAGACCGAATTTCATTTGGCAAATAACATACGAAATTTACATTTTCTGTGTAAATGTTGCATTCTAAATATTATTCTTCTAAACTATTTGGTCGTGATTTTCCCATATAGTGTTCTAAGAAAAAACGGAAGAAAAAAAAGAAAGATAGAAATTCAAAACTGATTTTTTGAACAAAAGAAAATCTATCCAATATTTTACACCTAAAATCAGTTACTTTTCTGTGTATTATCTATAGAAAATTGAAAATAACATTTTATATGCCTTTGAATATCAAATTGTTATATCTTCCTTAAACAAAAAAGCTCCAAACAAAGTATTTTACTAATATGTAGAATCTTGTCAAAGTTACTGCACTTTATTTGGGAGATATTAAACACAAGCTATATGGAAAACATCAAATATAAGGGATCTTTTAAAAAAGCTTGTGATATAGAATATGCTTTGTGAGTCGCTCATTAGAAGTCGAGAATTTTCTGTAACTTTTGCAAGTAAAAACTTTCTTTTCCTTTCAATCTTCAGAGAAACTTTCTTCAACATTCCTCGTCTTTCAAAAGAAAGCATTTTGAATCATTGAAATTCCTTTTGATATTGATATGCCTCATTAAAATGTAATGTTTGAAGGATCTAGAAATTTTATTCATTTTTTTTTCTTTTAAGAACAAAGAAGTTTGGTTTTTGTGAGAAAAATAGCTTCATTTACTTTTGGTGCGTTACTCATGTGTATCTAGACAACATGGATAGAAATTCATAAGATGTTGCCGTCTTCATATATTTTCATCATTCAACTTGATTTTTTATGGAATTTAATGCACAAATAATATGATAGTAGATTCAAGAATTGCAACATTATAATTTATAACATTCAAATATAACTTCTTAAAGTATAAAATATACTCCCTTATCAACAATAATAATTATCCTTATTACTGAAACTAGTTTAATACTAGATTTACCCTGCTTTGGCATATACTTATTTTTACCAAAGGGATCATTTTAGCCCCTTTCAGTATTTAATTAGAAAAAGTATAAATTGATCTATCTATTAGGAAGTTAAAGTAGAAGAAAATTTTATGTTTTCAATATATTTGTTGAAGTGTGATGTGATGAAAAGGCAGTTCCTATGTGTTTATTTACTAAAAAATTGTTTATTTTCTAATATAAGTATTCAAGATCATCAATTCTATCAACATCTTCTACCAAAACATTGACTCACACGTTTTCTTACTAACAATCCATAATAGCTGATATTTGATTGACTTTCGGCTTCGTCTTCCTGATTCTTATATATACACATTGTACTAACATATACATATTTCTATATTTATACCTATATCAAAGTGCATCCCTGTCAAGTCGTTCCATATTTGGATATAAATGAATGTATTCTCAACAATAAATTCACATGGTCAAAATGGCCCCTTCGGTAAAAGTAGGCATACTATAGACATTCCTTTGAAACTAAAAAAAGAAAAAGATAAGATTTGAGCTTATATGTCTTATAAATGTAAGTAAAATTTAATTAAAATATTCTCATAAAATGCATCAATAATTTTCTTGAAGAAAACTAACGAAAAGTTTTATCAGAGTAATCAAAATAACCCCTCGAAAAATCTAGTGTTAAGAAAATAATTTTTAATAAATACTTATACACGCACAAAAGAGAATTTTCTCATCATCAATAGTTGATTGTTATCTTTATTATTTTAATTAAAAGAGAGAATCGAGAGAATAGAAAAGATATTGGAATGTTTCATTCATTTTATCAATCGATATTAATCTTTTACTTCTGATTAAAGAATGCGCAAGATCAGGGAGACTCGAGAAATCTCCCTGCCAATAATATCACATATGCCAAGGCAGCAAGAATTAATTAAATTACAGGGAAGTGAAGCTTTTCATTATGTATCAATTTATTAAATTTTGCCTTCTGAATAAGAATTCTGAAAATTTCTAAGCGAATAAAGGTAATTTGTAATGACCTTGAAAGGCTCAGTCGGTTATTTATATGCCAAGAATGTACACAAAATAATATCCACTAAATATACTTTATGTATAATAAAGAAGTAAATATCTTTAGCCATACGAATAATTAATTTTTCAGAGAGCTAGTAATATGATTCTCAGTGTGGCAAAATATATTTCTTGCAAAATTTAAACAATGTTTCCGAAATATTTTTTTAAATGAAATATTACTTTATTAATCAGTAAATTTATAGCTACAACGCTTGAAAATGAGGAAAAAATTATTCAGTACAAAAAATTACATAATCACTTATTTTTTGAAATAAGAAACATGCTCATGATGCAGACGTTTTTTCTTGTATATAATTTAGAACGAATGCTTTTCTCCTTAACAAATGCACGACTCATTAGAAATACGGATAGAATATTCACGAGATAGAATATTTTGTCCGCGAAAGAGTTATCCCCTCCCTTCTTAAGCAGAAATCATTATTATTATTATTATTTTACTTTTTTGTAAAAGAATTATACAAAGAAAACGTGATATAATCTTCAAGAAATTCAAATTCGAAATAATCTTTTAAAGAATCTCCGCGTTTCAGACTTTTTCGAGTTTGAAAAAAAAAATATTTTTAAAACAAATTATGTATATTTTTTCATCTGTTTGTGAACATGATAACTGAAAATAGCGTTGTGCTGGATGTATGAAATTTGGTGAAGGATCAGTACTTCAAATTTCCAAATTTATATCGAATTTCAAGCAAAGCCCTTTCAGAACAAGTTTGTCAGAATATAAATTAACACCATAACTACAAAACGGACAAATTTAATATATGGATTTAACATCTAAAGTCTAGATGTGCATTAAATTTGAAATGAAACCAAGTTATTGATCTGTATTTCTGTAATTTCGCAATCATATAAATGCGGCAACTCAAAAGCACAATGGTTTAAATATATGAAATTCGGTATGTGATTTTTTGACGACAATTATAATTCCTAGTAAATCGTAGATTTTAATTGATCTGTAAAAAAAGGTATCCAAATTATTCATTGGGTTTTTTTTGGCATTTTTTTATTAATCGTCTTCTAATGATTAATCATCCAAAGAAATCGCAAAAGATTATATTTAATTGACTCTTTTTCAAATATTTTTCGCCAAAGGAATTCGATAATCAAGTGCAAGTGTATTTATTAGAGAATATGCGATAATGTTTTAGGGAAACCATTTCTACTGTTGTTGTTTTTCAAAAGTTTCATTAGATATTAGCAGAGTTTAAGATGTTCTCAAAAAGCTGAGCTGACTGAATGTTGTAATGGATTGAAATTTTCACTGTTTTGAAAATTTTGACGAACAGTTCTACTCTGGAATTTTCAGAGAATATCTTGGCCGCCCAACTATTCATCTTTGTACAGTGTCCATAAGAATAAAGTAATTTTTAAATTATAGTGAATATTTTTTTATGAATAGACAAAAAGCATAAGATGTTTTTAAAATAATATAAAGTAAAACTTAAGAATAAGTAATTGCTTAGTTGAATATTAAAATTAGTTTCATTTAATTCTTCCTTTCTTTAATGTACTTCATATAAATGTACTTCATTATTATGTACTTCATTATTATGTACTTCATTATTATGTACTTCATTAATGTACTTCATTATTTATGTACTTCATATAAATAAAGTGATTGATGTCATTTGTAATGATAAGCCAAATTAGATTCAACAAAAGTCTCATAATTCATTTGCAGGATAAAATGCCAATAATATTTAGATTATACGCATTGTAGAATCAGAAATTTAATATCTAGGAAATAGACCTCTAATGGTTTGCTGAAAGAAGTCTAAAATCTTTCATAATGCTGTAAAGTCTTATAAAATATTATTATAAATAATATATCACATTATACAGTAAGATAAATTATATTTTCTGTACAATGACTAGGAGTCCTTACTTTAATTTTATATTTGTAGAAAGTTGTGTTTACGATTTGTAGAAAATCAAATGGAAAATAGGCTCAGTAAAATAATTTATTGTAATTTTGTAAATAATATATTTGATTTATTGATATTCTATTAATATATTGCATATTTTTATAATTAATTAAAGGCATCTCATCATTTTTAGCATTATCTATACTTAAAATACGGCTCAATGTGTGTGTGTGTGTGTGTGTATGTGTTGGCGTTCTACAGGCCAGACCGTTTGACCTACAGCTACCAAATTTGGTACATGTACACCTTGGAGGTCGGAATGTGCACCTGGGGTCCCTTTTCTGGATTTTTAATTAGAATTTTAATTAAAAATTACCTTTCCCGCCAAAAAAAATCTTCTTTTCCACACCCCCAAATGAGTAACGTTTTAGTTTTATCCCCCACGCTAATGAGCTAAGGCTTAACATTTTTCGACCGATTATTTCAAACGATTCTGTTTATTTTCTTAATGTTTGATGCATTTAAAATTAAGCATTGCTAATTAATCGATCTTTCAGATTCATTATGAAGTACTTTTGAATTAAAACAAAACAGAATAAAGGAAATTAAAAATTTCTAATCTGCATAGCGTTACCCCAACTGGCGTAGAAAAATTCCCGCACTTGCATTACCATAACTGGCATTGAAAATTCGCGCATGTACATTGTGTTCTGATTGTTGACAACTATTTTCAACTGATGCGGACTTTATTTAAATTATTTTTAGGTTAGTTGTATGCTTTTGTAATTCAATTGTATTTATGTTAGTTATATTTTTTTATATGTTATACTTTTAAGTAGCTTTTTTACCCTGTTTTCGACCTATCATTTTAAACGATTATGTTTATTTTCTTAATGTTTGATTCAGATAAAATTAAACATTGCTAATTAATCTATCTGCTCATGATGGATCTGAGAAAAAAAATTTGAAAATTCTTGAGATACTACCTAAATGGAGAAAGATGTTCTTTAATGCCCATATGGTTTAAATGCTCAGTGACTCTGTTTTCGATAATCATATTATAAAAAAAATGGTTTGTTTCAGTAAAAAATAATATTATATTGATTTTCGATTAATCATTTCCACTTGAATTTAAAGCATAAACTCTACGGGAGCTGAAAGAAAATTAGAGCGATACATATTACGTTGTGATTGAAGGCTTTTATAATATTATGAGTGAATTATATTTCTATCAAAATTTGAAGTTTTAAGATATTTTGATAAAGAAGTTATTAAATTAGGAATTACTTAAAAAATTTTATTATTAAAATTTTTACGAGCATTAAGATTGGCGAACCGACTGGTCGCCAAAGGCGGCTTGTATTGAATAAAGAAAGGATATTTACATTATTTAGAATGATTTCGGGACCATTTAATTAAGTTTTAAAATATAAAGAATATTTTTTAATGATTTATCAGATAGCCTGGAATATAATTCTGCATATTATTTTCATAATAAAAAGGCTTTTCTTAAAATTTCCAGTGGTGTTATTTCACATTCATCTTCCGTTAATATCCAGATTCCATCAGCTGTAGTAAATTTGTGGTTAGAAAGCTCTCTTTATAAAAGATCGAAGACACAGTAGTCCATAGGTGAAATATCACGTCACTCTATATGAATATTTTGAAAATGTATGCTAGCATTAAAATATGTATGTTTTTATTTTTTCAAGGAATGCAACGATTCTTTTCGAAGTATAATGGTAGCTATTTGTTGATGAGTTTCATTTGTTGAAGCTCATTTGGATAAAGAAAAGGAATTTCCTCTGTATATAAAACTATTTCTTCAGCGTACGGTAATTTGAATTTAACATTTCCCCCATTCTTCTTATTTTTTATTTAAAATAATAAATTTCTTTTCTTTTAAAATAATAAATTATATTTAATAAATTTCTTTTCATTTATGGAACTAGGTTTGTACATTTATTTCTCTTCATTTTCTTGTAAAGAAAAATAAAAATTTCTTATCTTTGCTGCAGTCATTTTGATAAAACCATGTTTAATCAGAAATCGGAATACATTAGAAAACTGGCGATGATTATATGTTTTTAACTTTTAAGGTTCCGTTCTTAAGTTATTTTTTATTGTTTATAAAGTTATATTTAAAGTTCTTACAATTAATTTTTGGGCCAATGTATGTCTACTTGTTATTAGGGGTTTCACCTAAAGCATATAGTTGAGACAATACTACTTTTTTTTCTATTATTTATTTAGAACCTTTTTCTTTAGTTATGTTAACGTTAATCGTTAAGTAGTTTAACGATTTTTCCATTTCCGATTAATAATGTTGATCATTTCGAACTTTGAAATTTTAATACCACATATTCCAGAAAGTTTTTGAATTATAATGTAGGCATATTTCATTTCGGAAAGCGTGATAAAGTATATTTCAAGTAACGTATGTTTACATGAGACATTTCAAAAGATCCTAACAAATTTAAACTTACCGAACGATGTTCCTAGTTGCAAATAATTAGCTGTTACCAGACATTTTTATTTCAAAACATTTCTTTTCTTTAAATTGTATATCAAAATATTTCTAAAAACGTTAAAATACTTCTGAATGAAGATATTTTCCTAAGCACGAATCTATTTTCCAAAGATCAGAAATACATTTTATCAAGTAACATGCATTAACAAATGCAAATTGAGTTTAATTTATTTCATGGAAGTGAACTTATGACATTCATGAAGACGGAGAAATGTGTCTAAATTTGGAAATTGCTTTCCCAAAACTGTTGCCAAGTTTCGTAATTTTATTAAGTGATGAACTTTGTTTCCCAGTCCTGTTTATTCCAAAAATAGATCAAGTGGAGAATATTTAGAAGAGCTAAAAATGCCAATTTATTTGCCATACGTCTTAATAAGATTACACTAACATTGCTTGATTGATCTCCTCAATTTCGTATATGTTTTTTTATAATTTCATTTATCTCACTTTGAAATTTCCTACATAGTTTTGTCAGTGCTAAGCACATAACCAAATTGAAAATGAAGTATAAACTTGAAAATTTATAATTCATATTAAAATCTGCACATTAAAAAAATATTAAGTTTGGATT
Source organism: Argiope aurantia (assembly GCA_026543865.1). Lineage (NCBI taxonomy): Eukaryota > Metazoa > Arthropoda > Arachnida > Araneae > Araneidae > Argiope > Argiope aurantia. The sequence goes on along the minus strand of JAPMOR010097580.1, from coordinate 110,419 downwards.
TAGTTTTTCGGATTGGATTTATCGACTGTTCTTTGCTTCTAATGTATTGTTTATAAAATTTTCGAATTTATAATACTGCCTTCCTATGTAGTTTGTTTTATGGCAATGAAAAGAGTAATCTCTAAAGGATGCTGAATGAATCCCGTCCCGGTCTAAGCGACCATTTGGTATATTGGCAACGAATTTGGTAACGAAGTTGTCAAAATTCCTGGATTTTTTTGTTAACATACGATTAGGATCGAAGACACTATATCCTTCCAGAACATTCGATACTCTATAACGGGGGTTATAAAAATGGAGGCTTACAAATGAAAACCAATAAATTTAGTTGAGCTCAAGTGAGTTGTAAAATCGAGAAAAGATAGATGTGTTCACTCTGAACCCTTCGCACAGTTACTGCTGCAAATTTACAAATTGCTACTTGTGTGCTTTTTTTATTGCAAGAACATCTTTGTACTCGTAGTATCTATCGTAATATATGTATTTCGCAATAAAGGCTTTTTTCCCCTTGTTGAGTTTGTTTGAATTTTGAAAGAAATTCAATCAACAACTTTTTATTTGTTCAAAAGTCGCTTAAACTTTAAAACCTGAAACTTTCTCGTTAATGACTCTACGGAAAATCTTTCGAGCTGCACTAAATTTGGAAAATTTTTAATGAGCAAACTTTCGTTACTCGAATGTGACTCATTCTTTATATCTACCAATAATATTTCATATGTCTCTCTTGCTGGTTATTTGTAATTGATTTATTCTTCAATGAAACCTTCATCATCTTTCCCCCTTTAAAAAAAAGTGTTTTACAAACAGCATATATTGCAACAAATTCATTCAAATCGTAAAATATAGTATGCGGCTGAATTTCTGAAGTTCTGTAAGCTGTGGAATTATGCTATATATTCAATTTAAGACATCTATTTACCACTTTCAGTTGTCATATACTGAATAATATATGGCATTTATTTACCACTTGCAGATATCATGTATTGAATAATTTCAGGCATCTATAAGTGCAAAGGTGGGAATATTTTCAAGATTTGCAAAAGAAGTGTTGACGATATTATTTCGCTCAATGCAAATTTTTTTCTTATGTTTATAAATTAGAAAAATTTGATTTAACATCACTTTATATTTGAACAGTCTAGTTCTGGCTATTTCATTCTATAAGATATTCATTGTTTAGTTTTTATATAATAATCATATTTTAAGCTATTTAAAGATAGCTTAAAATATGGATTATTATATAAAATATTTATTAGAATAATCCATATTTGGATATTTTATATTAATATATATAAGGTTGTAAATGTATATTTGACTTCAGTTGGGATGTAACTAGCATTTATATAAAGCCAATCAAATTTTTATGAATATACAAGGAAATATTCTTAACTCATAAAAACAGGCTATTTTTCAGTCAAGTCAACCCAAAAAGTGATCTCAAACCCAAAAAGGGATCAATATAAGGGTAGTATTTAAATATAAATTTCAAAAAGAAGTGAAACCAGTGAATGAAATGTATAATACTGGTTTAAAGCAGTTAAAAATTCCACAATAGAACATTAGATAAATGCGAAGTAATTAACAGTTATACATGTTTCTTAAATAGCAACTTTACATTAAGTCATACAGAGAATAACAAATACAATCGAAAATGGGATTTAGTATCAACAGTTCATCTTTGGAATGCTTAAAGTAAGTGTTATAGGATTTATCATATTAGCTTAATGATTATTTGGACAATGAATTTGTAATTTTCTATCCCAATATATGATTATTGCACATTTTATCTAGAATAATATTTTCTTTTACTTAATATATTAAAAATATATTTTCTTCTTTGCATTTCCGACAACATGATCTGAAAAAACATTTGTCTAAGGATCTCAAAATTATTCTTATATTTTCTAAAACGCCATTTGTGCAATAAATGTATGGTTATATTATTCAATTATGCAATTCTTAATATTTTCATATTTTATACGTTTATCAGTTATTCCTCAAGAAACAACTTTGATTTGTACTGAAGAATTACTGCATAGCTGAAAATAAACATCATGCCTTTAGTTCCCTTTCGGAATTGGTTGTACAAACTTTGCTACTGCAAATTGTTTCAGACATTATTGTACATTTCGAACTTTTTTGATAACTTGAATTTTTAGTGATTTTATCTGTTTAAAAAAAATATATGTGATGAAGGTACTCACAAGGAATTGAAATTACTTATGCAATGACATGATCTACATTTCTGAAATCGATGATGAGACTTAATAATATATTAAAATTTAAATTACAGTAGCAGAACATATTATTGAAAATTAAGAAATTTAGAAAGAAGAAAAATCTTGATTCATTATTTGATAGCTAATATCGCTTGCAAAGAATTCTATAATGCATCGATCTAATGGAAAATGACACAATGATTGAACATGATTTTTTTGAATTAAAGAATTACAATATGAAGAAATCAAAGGTTATACAAGTTCTCATTTGAAAAATTCAAATAAAGCGAAGTATATTTTAAGGTATATAAAATGAATAATGTAATGTGAAAATAAAATCACAATTTTTAATATAATAAAGACTGTAAAAAGCGATGAAAAGGAAGAAAAAATGAAGCTACTTATCAGAATATGTCTATCATAATGACAAGTATTTTTTAAGCAAACACAAGCTATAAGAATTTCGAAATACAGTGAGCAAATGGAACCAACAGTAAGAAATAAATTCTGAGTTTCTCCTTTACAAAACTGTCATCTAAATAATTATTTTTTCAAAATATTTTTACCTTGATGTCCTTAATATTTCTCAATTTCAAATACAAAAATAATATTCTTAATATAATTTAAAATACGAATTCTCATTCAGCTTTCCATTAAAATGAATTTTTAACTGTTTTATAATACATTTAAGAAGAATATAACTTTATGCTGAATAGCTCGCTAAGAATTCCCTCTTTTAAGAAATAATATGATTTTAGATAGTATTTTGTTCATAGCTTTTATGTACGATTTATAAAATTATGATATATTCATAAGATTAATTAATTATTAAAATTTAAAAAAAAATCCTTAAAATGTAATTAAAATACTCCTTTTATCAACATATGTTCTGTGAATTACTAGAAAAATACGCCATTTATTCAGATTAATAAAAGACAGTAGGGTACTTTTTAATAACAAAGTAGTTACCATTAAAATTTTCATTAGTAGGAACTAAACATATTGTTACAAACCTGCAATTCGGCTTCCCAGCATAGTTTATTCCATCAATAGAAAGAAAGTTTTACAGTCATCTGAATGGGACTAGCGCGTCGGAGGTCCCAGAGCTTGGCGACAAACTTGGCGACCATTTGGCGACTTGGCGACGAATTTGGCGACTTTGTCGCCAGAATAGATAATACCCGAAACTTCGAGAATTTTCCCGATCCGTCCAGTAGGAACCGAGATACGCCTCGAACGTTCCTGATTGGTTGAGAGGCTTCTAGCCCCGCCTCCTAAGACCTATAAAAGGAAGCGACCGCCGCTGCCAAGGAGACGACGGAGTAGTCCGAGTTCGAGAGCAGTGGAGTCGAGTCGACGAAGTCAGTAATCTGAGCCAGAGTCGGAGAAGTAGAAGACGGAGGAGTCGGAAGCGACTGAGGCAAGCTAGTGCTGAACTGAGCTGTGCGCTACTGTCTGCAGTAGATTCTGGTTGTATGCTGCTGTTGCATGCTACACGTCTCGGCTGAAGATAATCGTCTTCTGTGCTGTATATAGTTGTCGCATTGTGCTGTCCTGTGTGTCTTCGTGTAAATAAACGTTGCTGTTTTATTTTCTACTGTCGTCTGCTGATTGAGCGTTCTACACACATTATCACTTCCACTATCCAAACGAACCCCGGTAAAGAAATTTCGTAACAATATATATTAAACGACTTGATATGCGCAATTCAATATACTTGCTCCTTGCAGTAGAAATAATCGCTAAAATAACCGATAACGAGAATATCGATTTGAAGATATTTAAAATATTAATATATTTTGTAAATGGCGGCTTGCAATGTTCTACCAAAGCATTCGAGCTATGATTTCGTTTTTTCCCCTTTTTTTTCCCGAAGTAGCAGTTACACCCAGCTCTAGGTTACACGATTATATACGCTCTATTTATTAAAAATAGACGTATAAAAAGAAGAAGAAATAATAATGGCTCTGTATATACTGGCTTTTCAACTCAGAATTTCAGATTTCTATCTGACTATAAAAGATTTTTATGCAATGACTCGTTCTGAAACTTTAACGCTGAATGAAATCGTGTGCGTTTCTTGGATAACAAGCCATTTTTTATTAACTTTATTCAGATAAATTTCATTTTATTCATAAATTTATTTGCATTTAATCAGAAGTGTTTTTAATTATAATTTTATTAAAAATGAAATAAAATTGTTTTTATCTAAGTTGTTGATGATACCATATTTGCTTGCTTGTTACATAATCCAATTTGTAGAATGATTTTGCGTTAGCTTTAATTAATTTTCTCTTATTCGTGTTTACTCCAGCATAGCTTTTATTTTAGTTAAGGAAAGGTATTTTCACTGCAACTGACAAAATCAAATTAGATTCTTACATTTATTCGTGATTAAGGTTTCTTTTTGAATTTTCTGATGAGCACTCAAACAGATACCTTTAGAAATTTAATTCGTTAAGCGATGAAGAGAAATTATGTTGTATTATTCATGTTGTTGTCTTTTAACGATCGATTTCGGTATTTTTTCTAAAACAATTTAGCTGTATATTAATTATGGTTACAATATGCTTTTGTTCATAATGCAATTTCACTTAATTTGAAAAGTTTTTTTCTGTAAAACAATCTCACGCGTAGCATAATATTTAATTTTCCATCGTTATGCAAATTCCCTTAATTTGAAACATTTTCCCTATAAAAGGAATACAAGCTTAATAAAATTATTTCAAGTAGTTATTTCGTTAACGAAAATAAAGTATGTTATTATATTATGACCAGGAGCAAGTATTTACATATTACAAAGCGACATAAAAAATCGCTTTTATATTATTATCCTTTGAGTGAAGAATATTTTATTTTATTAATTAATGTGGATATTTAAATTTTGTTTAAGTATTCTATGGTGGGTTTTTTTTTTGTTGTTGTTATTCCTATGTATTTTTCATTACTGAAAAGGAATTAGCTTTTAAATCGCCATATACTCGAAATTCACGTATAAAATTTTAACTGCAAATTTCTTTTTAATCAAATGTAAAATTATTAATCCCAAATTATAAAGTTACGCTTTAAAATTTCCTAAATATTTTTATCTTTAATTATCTGCCTTTAAAAATTATAACCGAAAATTTTAAGGTTAACATATTTATTTTACTTTTTTTGAAAATGTTCATTTATATATATATATATATATATATATATATATATATATATTCTTTCAAATTATTTTTAAAAAATACCTTTTGTTTGAAGTTAATTGTCAGTCTTAAAAATGATCCTCATCTGTGATAAGAAAATGCCAACTTTTTAAGGTTTCATTAATTTATTGTCAGTCATAAAAATGATACGTTTTATTTTCACACAGATAATGCTATTTGGAAATTTCAAAATGAGTTATTCATGAGAAAACTATAAATATATTAAAAATTATTGCTTTTCAGAATTCCAATTCAATCAGTAATTATTCTGATTTTAGCATTTTATAAAATCCCTGGCCGGGTTACTTATCACTGATTATAAATAGCTGAAAAAGTATATTCTAGAAATATTGAAATATATAGCATCCAGAAAAAGGGCAGGTAAATTTCAAATGCAACCTCATCATCTTATTTTCACTACATAATGATGATTTCTCTTGTAAATATAATATTGGTTTATATATATATATATAATTAAAGAGATGACCACTTTTTTTTTTGTCTAAGAAAAAAAGTCGTTTTTTTAAAAGTCTTTTTTTTTGTCTTTTATAAATTTATAAACGAATTAATAATGCTTAAAGTTTAAAACAAAAATTTACCTATCCCTGATTAAATGCCAATCTAATAAAGGATTTAGCATTTGATAAAAATCACCAAGTTTTCTAATGTAAACGAATGATTAAATGTGTAAAAAATCGTCCCATATCTTTTAAAATATTTTTCTAAAAGAAAATTGCAAGTGATTTCATGAGTAGAAAATAAAGCAGAAAATGTCATCTCCGAAATTTTTTTTTCTATCGCTCTATTTGCAGTCAAAATGTTGTCCCTAAATATGTTGATGAAAGCAGAATATTTCTGTACTTTTTTTTGTTTCCATTTATGAAACAACGATTTTTGAATGGAGATTTGGCGCTATGTCCAAATATTTTGGAAATCTTGGAAATATAAGAAATTTTCGCAGTGTCCATATTTCGCAGAATATTTTCTTTAAAATTTCAAATCCATATTTGATTTGTATTCTGTAAGCTTACATGTAAGTTTCTTTTATTATATGATGTCCCATTCCAGTCGCATTATATTTATTCAGTTCAAATAAAACATGTTCTTATTTTATTTTTTACAGTCCAGCAAACTATTTAATATAATTTCATTTAATATATGATATATTCAGTGTCACTAAATTTTTAATTTTTCTTTTTAAATTCAGTTGCATATTTTTAGACATAAATTTATTAACGTATTCATTATAACATATTAGCATATTCATAAAATCGTAAAAATTTAAAAAAAAAAAGTCTTAAGTGAGATTATGTATGATAATAATAGAATTCATTACTGTTTAAGAAGGTTTGAGGTTTAATTTTAATATTATGCTTACTAAAACAATTATGAGGCATTTTTTTTACAAGCCGCTATAGTTGTAAGAAATAATAGCTGGATTTCTGTTGAATATTATCACGATAATACAAATCATAATTGATGAACTTTCTAAAATGTTTTATATTTAATGGTTTTTTATATATTTTTTTGTTAGCTAAACTGATTAAATTACATAAATAGCTAAATGATATAAAATGTTTTAATAAAGTAAAATAATCTGAACGATTGCTGAAAGAATGACGGAGAACATAAAAAATGCTTAGTATTTACCGTTTCACAATTTTAATAATATAACAAAGAAAAGCTTTTATCTATCTATATTCATATAAAGCTCAATGTGTGTGTGTGTTGGCGCTCTACAGGCCAGATCTTTCGACCTACTGCTACCAAATTTGGGACATGCATACCTTGGAGGTCGGAAAGGTGCAAATGGTTTCCCTTTTTTTGAATTTTTAATTATAACTTTAATTATTAATTAAAACTAACTTTCCCCCCAAAAATTCCCTTCATTTCCCCACCGCCAAATGAGTAATGCTTCAGTTTTTTACCCCACGCTAACGAGGATAGGCTTTACATATTTTCGGCCGATTAGTTCAAATGATTCTGTTTATTTTCTTAGTGTTTGATGCATTCAAAATTAAACATTGTTAATTAATAAATCTTTTGAATTAAAATAAAAAAGAATAAAGGAAATTAAAAATTTCTAATCTGCGTAACGTTACCCCAACTAGCATAGAAAATTCACGCATTTGCGTGAAAATTGGTATTGATTGGCGTTGAAAATTCACGCATGCGCATTGTGTTCTGATAGTTGACAGCTTTTTTCAACGGATGAGGACTTGATTTAAATTATTTTAGGTTAGTTGTTTGCTTTTGTAATTAAATTGTATTTATGTTAGTTATATATTTTTTGTATATGTTATAGTTTTCAGTAGCTTTTTTAACCTGTTTCCGACCGATTATTTTAAACGATTCTGTTTATTTTCTTAATGTTCATAATTAAACATTGTTATTTAATTGATCTGCTCATGATGAATCTGAGAAAATTTTGTTGATAAATTCTTGAAATAATACATAAATTAAGAAAGATATTCTTTAGTTTCCATAAGATTTAAATGCACGGTGACTCTGTTTTCAGTAATTATATTATAAAAAAAAGTTAGATTCATTAAAAAAATATTATTATATTAATTACAGATTAATCAGTTCCACTTTAATTTAAATCATTAATTCTACAGAAGCTAAGAGAAAATTAGAGAGAGATATATTACGTGGCGACTGAAGGCCTGTATAATATTATGAGTAAATTATAGACTATCGAAATTTGAAATTTTAAAATGTTTTGATGAAGAAGCTATTAAAATAGGAATTACATAAAATATTTAATTAAAATTTTAATGAGCATTAAGATTGGTGATCCGGCTGGTTGCCAAAGAGGGCTAGTATTTAATAAACTAGAAACTTTGCCAAGTTGTAATGTAATAATATAATACATATTTACTTTTTCTACATATATATGTATGTTTGAATTTTTTTTCAGTATTAATGCAGTAAAATCAGAAAAAAAAGGAATTCGATTAATTAGAATGTTGCTGAAGAATTAATGAAAATTGTATTTACTCTTTGAGACATCTTTTTGATTTGTTAAAAATAACATTATCCTTTAAAGTTTAAAAAAAATTTAATAAATAATCTAATTTTTTTATTTTGATCTGCATTATTATCTAAATACCAAATATCTTTATATGTGTTATTTGATGTATAATAATTAAATTTTTAAATATAATTCTATTTATCTATAAAATGATTAATAATATATAAGCACACAATTATTAAATACGCAATTATTAAAATAATAGAGAAAAAAAAGCAAATCTCTCGCTATAGATTACAAACAGAACTTACTGAAATAAAACTATGACACACACACGCACGCACACGCACACACACACACACACACACACACAAAAAAAAATATTTTGCTAAAAAATAAAATGGTTGCTTGTTAAGTAAGCAAAACAATCCAGTTTAAAAAGTATAGTAAAAACATATTTTTCTTTTTGATCCTTCCATTAAATATTTGTGTACTTCATTCCTAAAAAGGAAATTTATATTTAAAATATTATTCTGAATATCTCTTCAGGCATAAATTTTATATTCATTTTATAATAATTATTTATTATTATTATTATTATTTATATATTGATTTTATAATTATTTATACGTTAAATTGTAGAGACACAGTTTAAGAATACATAAAGATATTGCAATTGTTTTTATCAGGTTGCAAAATAACAATAATTATTTTTGAAAAGAATTTATTTCCATATGTATTAAGTATTCTGAAGATTTATAATCATTTTATTTTATTTTGAAATCAATTATTTTAAAAGGGTTTAGTTATTCAAGGATTTAATGTAATTTTTGAGCATCAGAGAGAATTTTGAACACAAAATATACTGTATATAAAAAGTTATTTCCATCTTGTTGAAATAATTCTCAGCATCCATTTGCTGAAATATAAACAATTATCATAATAAAACTTCAAAGAAAAAATAATATAGTAATTAAAAATGTAAAAAGAAAAATATAAATATAATAAAAGTTCATTGCAAAGGCTTATGATATAAGTTAATCAATAACATCTTCCCTAAAAAATAAATGCAAGGGAATATTTAGTTATTTTTATGGAAGTGTTATGAAGGATAACTTAATTAATAATTATTAATTAACCAATTTTACGTTACTCTATTATTTCTGTACCAAATTGTAAATTCTAGTTTTATACTATGTGCGTTTGTCAGATTTTTTTTTCTTCAATTTCGAAAACATACTTATTTCTTAATTCAATAGGATTTCCGAAAATAGAATAAATTTCGAAAAACATTAATTAAATGTAATTAATTTAATTAGTTCAAATAAACCTATAAAACGAAATATATTTCTATTCTTTTATTACAAACATAAAGATTATAGTCTTTAATGAGTAAGAAATATTTTACAGAAATGAATAACTACAACTTTTTTAAACGAAATATTTACAAATCTTACATTTATGATTTTTCATTACGAAACTAATTTTGATCAACGTAACCTGCTATTTTTATCTTTTTAGGGAAATATTCTTTGATACTATTTTAGAAAAATATTTCTTAAAGTAATTAATAAAGTCAAATTAGAACAGATGCTTCCTTAGGAACTTTAACAAACAACAGACTCTATAATTTAGTGAAGAAGGAATATATTCTCTATCATGGTATGTTATTCAATAATTAATTAGTTTTAAAAAGTTTTTATTTTAAGAAGTGATAAAAAATTTTTGAAAATGAAATACTTTTACTTCATTAAATGTCCGTATAAGATAGAATATATGGGTTTCTTATGTAATTGCTTTTTCTTTTGATATATGGAGCATTCATCTCACATTTAGCACGAACCTTAGTGTTGATTTGAATTGTAATCACACTAAGGATATAAAATATATAATAAGTACGAAATATATGTTCTGTAAGTGAAGAATCTCATTTTGTAAGTCATATTATGTATGATAATGTCATTAAAATTCTCACTACTTGTATAATTGGTATATATATATATATATATATATATATATAAATAATTAAAACCTTAATTAAATCTCAATTTTTTATCCTAATTTAGCCCAGATTCTTTCTAAAATACTCTCTTATTTCCTGATCCAATTCCACGTTTCTGATTTAATTAATTATATACGCTTCCTTGATAGCTGATGACTTCAGCGTTTTTAAACACTTGGAATAAATGGATAAAAATCTCTAATGCTTATATTATTCTTTTAAAGATATCTAATATTCCTTTTGCTAAGTCTATATGTGTTAAAGAAATCATTATCCAAATTTCATAATAATATCACTGAAGGGAAATGTTTCTCTCTCTGTATATATATAATATGTGTGTGTGTGTGTAAGCATTATTTTATGTTAAGCAGAATGCATGTGCGACAAGCAGTGAAGAGATTTGGCATTCTTAAATTCGATTTCATTCTCTCCCGGGAGAAGGCACGATTTATTTACAAGAAGGCGCGGTCAAGGCACGTCCGCCACAGCGCGGCACCAAAGAGAGCAAGAAATAAATTATCCCTCATCTTAAATAACAAGAGATATTGATAGGGAAAATATTTTTATACTGTGCTAATAGATTATTAAGATTCTGATAGGGATTTCTAACGCATGTCAATCCCAAGTAAGGGAAACACAGGGATCTTTTAAAAAAGAATGAGCTTATTGGACATTTTTCTAGCCCTTCACACGGAACGTGTGAATGTGTCGGCGTTTAGCTGATTCAGCAATTTTATAAAGCTTCTCTTGAATTAATTAAGTACAGAAAGTGGAATTGGACCAGGAAAAAAGAGAATATTTTAGAATAGTGTTACTGTGAGCTGGTTAAATTAGGATAAATCCTTGGAAATTAATTAAA
>JAPMOR010097580.1:73313-99071 GCA_026543865.1 Argiope aurantia | reverse complement strand
ATATATATACATACACAAGTAAAGGGCAGTATAAGATGCTTTATTAAAAAAATAATGCCTTTAAAAACGGGAGCAAAAACAAATAAAATCCCTGATATGCGCAAATGTATCCAAAATGCCCATTTTTTCAATCTTTCCAAAACATATTAAAATATACATAATATGTTGTATCAGAATGCTAAATGAGGAATTAAAAAATATTGTCCTTACAATATTGATTAATGTTGTTTTATGTAGATTTTACTAAGTACTATTTTCAATATTCTCTAACATTGTTAAATATTGTATTTGCAATATACAATATTTGGCTTCTAAATGACAAAACTGTTGCAGTGGAACTTTTGAAATAAAACCCCAAATAAATTGAATTATTAAGCAAAAACTAATATGATATTGCAATCTGACATTTATAATGCTTTAAAAAATTGCAGGGTGCATAAAATCATTTGTTATTGTATAATATTGTTGATACGATATTTGGTACACTTCGGTATTCATAATATTGTTCAGCGTTTTCGAAATATTATACAATATTGTGATGCTAAAGTGGACGTGGTCTACGCATATGATTTTACAAAAACTGTTTTATCAAAACGCTGTGTATGTTTATTATAAATTAATGTTCGTTTTATCACAGAAATTGAAATTATAACTCATTATCAAAAAAGCAATTGTAAAATTTGGACATTTTATTTATTTATTTATTTTTACTTATTTAACGCGAATCTTCGGATAATAATTTATAGTTACAGCATCGATAATGTAGTTTAGAAATATTATTACATCGTTGGAGATGATTAATTATTTTATTATTATTATTATTGGTAATATTTTCATTTTTTGTACGCACGATTGACTATTTAAAAATTTTTCCTTATTATTTATGTATATGTGTTCGAAATAAAACAAGTTATATTCGTTGATGCTTTTGAAATATAATGCTTCTTTCTCTTGAACATCTGATCATTTTTTATACATTAAACAAGGTTATACTATTAAAATTAATTATCTATATGGAAAATATATAATCATTTAAAAACCAGTTTTTGCTTCTGATTCTGATGATGATTTATTTATTACTTAAACTAGTTTGTAACAATAATGCAAAACATCAATACGTTCGAAAAAAGTTAGTAATTTTTAGAGAAAATAGAATTTTTTTTTGTCTATCTATGCAATCATATGCATAAATATTTCAGTAAAAATAATTAATAATTTTTGGAAAATGTTAATGTAGAAAAAATATTATGTGATCTATATAATAATTTGGAAAATGTTTTATAGAATATGACTGACTTATCTCTAAATTCTACTATGAGTGCTGCTTGCATTCCTCCAGAAAAATGTTATTTGTTTTTCTTTTGGCAATATTTTCTAAGAATGGAACAAATATTTGTACGAAGGGGAATTTCCGTTTATATAGAATATAGAATAAGTCACCTTAGCTAAATTCGAATAACTTCTTCCGGGTGGCTGAAGAATTGTGTAATTGTGCATTATCTTTAGCAATGGATATTATTTTCATAACTAAAGATAAATTACCATTGCTAGCAGCCAAATCTTTGCACTTTTGGATAAACTTATGATTGCTCAATTTTTTAGATAATTGCTTTAAAATTTTCTAGCTTTTTTTTATTCAATCGCAAATTTTACTCCAAAGTGTAAAATTTTGAAGCCAACTAACTTCATCAGTTAAAACAAATTTGATTAAATATCTAAATACTGCATAGAATGCATTAGTAAATTTTAAACATTGGACCAGAGGTAACAAATTCATGCTCAGGGTTATAATGAAATGAGTAACTTTTGCTATATTTATCTAGCAAAATTTTCATAAATCACGAGATAAACAGTCGGAGAGTTTATAAACTATTCAAATTCTCCATTTAGTTATTATATTTAACAGAATTATTTGTTCGGTTAGGGGTCAGCAGCTGGTAATATGCAATATCTTTCCAATTCTAATAGCAAATGAATATAATTTCTGGCAATGAAAATTTAATTCTGGTATTACTAATGTCGTTGCACCCAAATAACCCAATGATCGTTTTTGTTGAATGCTATTGTAGTCAATTAATTTGTCACAGTCTGTTATCATCTGCTTGAGAAAGAAATCATTGCATTGTATTTGAAAAATGAATTACACGCAGAAATTCTGTGCATATTTGACATTACTGTGCAGGGTATCTCAAAATTAGAGCGAACTACCGAGCGGCATGCCAAATGCTCATTAATGATGGAATTTGATTTTTCGTGTTTTTAAAATATTGAATGCATTTATTAATTGTGATCATCTCAAATTTACCCATTTAATCCGAATTTCATAAATAATTTTTGTTTACTTCTTTCATTTGATTAGTGTCTTTGTATAAAATGCTCATTTTTTTCATAGCTTGTAAATCAAAATCATTCTAGATTTCTCGTAAAAAAACCTTTTTTTCGCAAAATGGCTTTTTTTATGCATAGCCAATTCGTTGTTGACCTCGAATAGAAATAAATATTTGAATAAGTACTGCATTTCAGAAAATATTTAAATTCGACGGTTCATAATAATGATGATCATAATAATAAACAGTGGTCATTATAGCAGTTTTTTAGTTTAGTTAAGTTATATTAACGTCCCGTTTTAACGCAACACTAGGGCTATTTTGAGATGGACCTTGTAATTTTTAACTGCAGTCAGATGGCGAGGACTACACCTGAGCTGGTACTCCCCTCTTCACACCAGCGGGAGGACGTTTGGCTCGTACGATTTTAACGTGCACCGGACCCGCTTACACAAAGGCTCTTAAATAGGGTCACGAACCTGAAACCCTCCGGTTCAGAGGCCGAGACCTTCCCACCAGGCCACTGCGGCCCTTCATCGTAACTGTAAAAAAATGGCGGGTACTTTACGGTTATTACGACAGATTTAGAATTCTTTCTTTGAAATTGCATCATATTATTTACAGAAATTATTTTTTATGAACATTTCTGTACTAATTTTTAAAATGGTGAGGTGAACTTTGTATTATTGCAAATTATTGATAAATGCCTATGGAAATTTAATATATGGAACACATTCTTGTAAACTAGTATAAATTGCTAATCATAATGTTGAACTCCTACATAATAAATTTAAAATTTAATAATAGGAACTGTTTCAATCATTTTGGTTCTTATATAAACTAGAAATTAATTTAATTAACGTTGGAACATATTCTTCCTATATTTAATAAAAAAGGTCTCTTACTAATGTAAAGAATATGATTGCAATGCTTTAATAACTCATATCACGATTTTACTCTGGTATTTCACTAAAAAAGCTTTGAAACTTTTTAAAGTATAAATATGTTAAATGCATTAAAAACAAAAAAATTATGATGATATATTTACCTACAGGCATTCGGCATATGAAATATTCTAATTCAAAAATTTAACCAGAAATTATTTATTATAAATTTTTCATGAAAAGTGAAACAACTTTCCTTCAAATTCTTAAATATGTTATTATAATATGAGTTCAGTTTATTAGAGATATTAAATAAATTCGATATCCGTTGTTGAATTTTCTATTAAGTCATATTTCACTTTCATGACATTGACTTCTATAAAGTCAAGTTTAAATAATATTGCAGAAGAATCTATATTCTTTCTATGTAGATTCAGTTATACAGGTAAGCTTAGTTCAATTTTTAATAATTGTTATATTATAGCGATTTATGTAAATATAAATATCCTTCAACGAAAATTAAAATCACATACATGTAATGACTGATATGAATCTGAGACTAATTCCTCACTTTTTTTTTGAAATATTTTGAATATTTTACCGAATATATCGGCAGATACAATTACTATATTTATTTGTCGTCTTATCATTCATGGAGGAAGGTTGCTTTTTGCCTTTTTTTTTTTTTTTCAAAATTTAATCATTCATAGCTTACATAAATCGACAGAAAAATTATGACATTAAAATTATTCAAAGAATTCCACATACTTTTACGTAAAACTATGTTACTACATATTTCCAAAATAGAATATATCACAAAATTAGATGGCAGAAAAATACAACTTTTAAAATATTTAAACTGTTACCTGAAATTCTCTATTTCAATTTCATATAATTTATATGATTGCTCAAAGCATAATATGAGATGCCAACATTTAAACAAAGATACAAAATCCAAAATGAAAAAAAAAATATTTAAAAAAATATATATCCATCTAGCAATTTCATTTTCAGTTTTGCCCCAGCTGCAATTATAGCTGATATTTTATGGCTCGAAGAGTATTTAATAAAAAAGGCACTATGGAATTAAGAACATAAATAAAAAAAGCAAATGGGATATTAAAATTCTTACCTGAAAAACTAAATCTTTTATTTAAAAAGTTTTGTTTGAAAATACTTAGCGAGAGTTGATGTGTATTTCGATATTACTTTATCTTTTTGTAAGGTAAATAACGATTATGAATTTCAAATTGATCTCTTCTTCATTTTAAAATTGTATCTCATTATTTTCTTACCTTAGGGTCTAATCTCCGATTTGAAAGTAAATATCATAATTTATAAAATATAGCAATGAAAATCAAAATTCTAGAAATCCTGCATAAGTAATTCGTTTCTTTTTTTCACTATGAAAAAATAAAAATTTTGTTTTTATCTTATAAATTTTTTATTGTGATAATTTTTTTTTCTTATTTATCTGGTGAAGATATTTTTTTTATTCATCCACATCTTCCTCAATTTTGTGAATTCCTCCCACTCCACCGAAAAAAATAAAAGCGAAATCAATCAGGGATGATTTTTTTTTTACCAAAATGATTCTTATAGACGCTTCTAGAAGAATACTCGCCTTCATCATAATCATTAGCATCAATCTTGAATTTTATGCATGATTGACGGGATTGATTCTAACAATTTTTCTGTTTCTGAAAGAAAAAAAAAATATTTTTTCACCTTTTTAAAATTGTTGTATATCTACTATTTGTTTTGCTGTGATATATAAGACAATAGTAATAAAAACCAAGTTAATAGAAAAAATAACAAAATTAAGCCAAATAAAATAAGAATCCGTCTTAAAGACTTTCTCAAGGGTCACCCTCAGGCTGGGATTCAAATAAGGGATTTTTTTTTTCTGTGAGGAATAAAGACTAAAATGTCCAACAGAATTGATTCCTTGTGACCCAAAAATCCCTTGAAATTAGGCCTAAAAGATACATCATATTATCAGAAAATAAAATAAAACAATAAATTTGAAGAATATGGCAACTAATAAGCAAAAATACAATAACATAAAATAACTATTATTAACCACACTCAACCCAATTATGAAAAAAAAGGAAAGAACATACCAGCAGCAGGCATTTTTATTTTAAACATAAGCTCATTTTGTTTCTCGCGCCCTAATAATGGTGCTTTTTCTGTTTATTTTTTAGTTTGAATCGAAATAATTTTTTGTTGCGATACAGAAATAATTTAGTTTCGTTTCCAAAATAATTTTAATTTCAGATTGTTTCAATAATAGGTTTTAATTATCTAATGCTTATATGTTTGGTTACTTATACACTGCGTAAAAAAAAAGTAGAAGGACACTTGATTTTGTAACAATTACCGAAAAATATTTTATTTTTACTAAAATTTTTTATTTGAAACATTTAACAAATATTTCAAAAATACAATTTTAACATCAGAATTATGATGTTCAAACATAAAATCTTAATGGCAACAAAAATAGTTTCTCTTTTTTGAAACTGTAAAAAACAACGGTTTTAAAAATTAGGGAAAAATATTTTAATAATAAATGTAAACGTATCTTTAAAAGAAAATGAGTGAAACTACAATTCTCAAATGTCGATTTTTTTCTAGAATATGAAGCTTCTATGCATGTCAATGATACTTACTTGTCAGGAAATATTAAGAAAACAGTTTGATTATGAATGAACTTAAAAATAAGTCTTTGATTGATAATGCTATTATGCATTTAATATCAAATTAACCTTTAAGGGCTTTTGTATTATATTATATAAAAAATGCATATTATCAAAATGCCTCGGCCTTCAAATTAAAACATAAAAATTTCGATTTCTTACTTCTATACTATAATAAATAATCTATAATAATAATCTATACTTATAATAAAGCTCAATGTTGTGTGTGTGTGTTGGCGCTCTACACGTCAGACCATTCAACCTACAGCTACCACATTTGGCACGTGTATACATTGGAGGCCGGGAATGTGCACCTGGGGGTTATTTTTTCGAATTTTTAACTATAATTTTATTTATTTAAAAATTAAGCGAAATTTTGGCGTGTTTCTGCTATAACTTCCGAAAGTATTACCGCACAAAAAGGATTTTTACGTCAAGTTAAAGATCAAAAATTTCTTTTAAAAGATACCAATGTTTTAACCTTAAAATTAAATTTCTATTTTTAATGAGTTTTTAAATAAATATTTTTATATTTTTCAACACTGTTTTTCGTACAAAATGAAATAAAATTTAAGCTGCACGAGCACGTTTCGCATTCATGGGAAAAAATTAGCTTTTTTTAAAGTGTGGCCATCACATTGATTAAAGCTCTAACTAAAAATAAATTAAATCTTTTTGGAAATGAAATCAGCAAAAATGTAATTTTCGGCAAGTATCTGTAGGAAATGAAACAAATATGAAATATTATATTTTCTAAAAAATAAATTTAAGAAAAATTATTTTATGATCTTTTACACTCTCTATATTATTAATCCAATAATTCAGTTTTATTTTAAGGCAAGTTTTGTTTAATATGAACAGGATATCCATTCAAATCAGGGATACACAGCTAATTTGCAAACCTTTATTAAGACACAGATCTGCTAAAATGATCTAAATGGAAAATGATTATATTTTATGTAACTTGATTGAATAAATGCTCTAATAAATAACGAATTTTTCATTTTACATAAAGCTTCTGCTGTGAAAATCACGAATAACAAAGTGTTCTTGAAACACTAATATTTTAAATAAAAAGTGTTAATTTTCAATCAACTAAATCAATCACTTAAACTGACTGATTTATGAAAATTTGAATATCACTATTCAATAAAAAAAGGAGAATTTTAGATTTTCCATCGATCGTTTCAAAGAAAATACGCCAATCATCCCGCAGGTTTCTCAAGATTAATTGGCCTAAGATTATGAAAATGTTGAGTTCTTCTAAATTTTTAACATCAAAACTTCTTAAATAAGTCTTAGTTGATCGTGGAAAATAAAAACATTCATTCATTTATTTAAAGTTTGGTGTGTCCAGAATATTTCTCAGAATATGATACCTTACTGCATTAAATTTAGACTTTATAATTTTTGAAATATATTTATAGGCCGGAACACAGTATTATTATTGATTTCATTTCAATCCTTTTGAAAGCAAAACTAAAAACTGAATTTTATGCTGAATCTGAGAAATTTTTGCTGAATTATTGTTTGAGATATTACATAAATTATGAAAAATATTTTGTAGTTCACATAAGACTTAAAATACCGAGAGATTCTGTTTGCAATACTCATATTCAATAATAATAATAATAAATAAATATCAATAAAGATGATAAATAAAATAAAACGCTTGGTTTTATTAAAAAATATCTTTATATTAATTGCAATTTCATCATTTCCACTTTAAATTAAAGATGAAGTTTTACCGGAAATGACAACAAATTAGCAAAATATATATAGTAAATTGAACGAAACGATCTAAACAACAGTTTAAGTTTGGTATGACTATTAAAATTTGAAGATTAAAAATGTTTTGTTTCAGAATCTATTAAGAAACCAGTTACTTAAAATATTTAATTGAAAATTGTAGCGAGCGGTAATACTGGCGAACCGGCTGATCGCCAAAGGCGGCTAGTATTTAATAATCTTAATGCATTCTACCCTAAATACTCTTTAAATAATCCATCAACATGTAGATTGTTAGCTCCATGAATAAAATTTTATTCATATTTTCTAAAATATGATTCATTATAAAAATATTATTCTAAAATTTATTAATTATGTAAAATGCCTTAACCTTTAAGATAGGCGAATTTTCCTTCATTAATTCTTTGAAAACAGTTAATCGATATTTCCATAAAATTTGATTCCATCCGGAACATTCTATTCAAAAATAATATCTTGCAATTATATATAGAGTATAGTTATATTAATAATAATCGCTATAATTGGTTATTAAATATGTATTTTTTTATAATTATAATTAATAAATATTAATACATAATTTATACTAATAATATTAATATACGCTTTTATTATTACATACAATTCAGATTTATAAGCAAATATAACACAACGAATATAAATGCTTTTCATGAAAAAAATAATAAAACACTTAATTTTTATTAATTACTAGCCGGTATTACCGCTCGTTACAATTTTCAATTAAATATTTTAAGTAACTGGTCTCTTAATAGATTCTCAAACAAAACATTTTTAATCTTCAAATTTTGATAGTCATACCAAATTTATACTGTTGTTTAGATCGTTTCGTTCGCTTTAGTCTATATATTTTGCTAATTTGTTGTCTCCGGTAAAACTTAAACTTTAATTTAAAGTGGAAATGATGAAATTGCAATTAATATAAAGATATTTTTAATAAAACCAAATGTTTTATTTTATTTATCATCTATATTGTTATTTATTTATTTATTATTATTATTGAATATGAGTATTGCAAACAGAATCTCTCGGTATTTTAAGTCTTATGTGAACTACAAAATATTTTTCATAATTTATGTAATATCTCAAACAATAATTCAGCAAAAATTTCTCAGATTCAGCATAAAATTCAGTTTTTAGTTTTGCTCTCAAAAGGATTGAAATGAAATCAATAATAATATTTTGTTCCGGCCTATAAATATATTTCAAAAATTATGAAGTCTAAATTTAATGCAGTAAGGTATCATATTCTGAGAAATATTCTGGACACACCAAATTTTAAATAAATGAATAAATGTTTCTATTTTCCACGATCAACTAAGACTTATTTAAGAAGTTTTGAATGTTAAAAATTTAGAAAAACTTAACATCTTATGCCAACTAATATTGAGAAACCTGCGCGCTGATTGGCTTATTTTCTTTGAAACGATCGATGGAAAATCTAGAATTATCCATTTTTTATTGAATAGTGATATTCAAAGTTTCATAAATCAGTCAGTTTAAGTGATTGATTTAGTTGATTGGAAATTAACTCTTTTTATTTAAAATATTAGTGTTTCAAGAACATTTTGTTAATCGTGATTTCCACGGCAGAAGCATTATGTAAAATCAAAAACTCGTTATTTATTAGAGCATTTACTGAATCAAGTTACATAAAATATAATCATTTTCCATTTAGACCATTTTAGCAGATCTGTGTCTTAGTAAAGGTTTAGAAATTATCTCTGTGGACCTGATTTGAATGGATATCCTGTTCATATTAAAAAAATTTTGTCTTAAAATAAAACTGATTTATTGAATTAATTATATAGAGAGTGCAATTGATAATAAAATAATTTTTCTTAAATTTATTTTTTAGAAAAAATAATATTTTATATTTGTTTCATTTCCTACAGACACTTGCCGAAAATTACATTTTTGCTGATTTCTTTTCCAAAAAGATTTAATTTATTTTTAGTTGGAGCTTTAATGAGTGTGATGGCAACACTTTGAAAAAAGCTAATTTTTTCCAATGAATGCGAAACGTGCTCGTGCAGCTTAAATTTTATTGTTATTTTGGACGAAAAAGTTGTTGAAAAATATACTTAAAATATTTATTTAAAAATTCATTAAAAATAGAAACTTTATTTTAAGGTTAAAATATTGGTATCATTTAAAAGATAAGTTTTTGATCTTTAACCTGATGTAAAAATCCTTTTTATGCGGTAATATTTTCGGAATTTTTAGCAGAAACACGCTAAAATTTCTCTTAATTTTTAAATAAATAAAATTCTAATTAAAAATTCGAAAAAATAACCCCCGGGTTTACATTTGCGGCCTCCAAGGTATAAACGTGCCAAATTTGGTAGTTATAGGGTGAATGGTCTGGCATGTAGAGTGCCGAAACACACACTCACACACAAACATTGAGCTTTATTATAAGTATAGATATAGAAGTGATTTATTAATTTTTATAATAAACCATTTTGATTCCACAAAAGGAAAAATAATCATTAATATTTATTAACTCGCATTTTTAATATCAATAATACATTTACAAAATGAATTTACACTTATAGATAAATATAAATTGAAATCCATCAATTCGATAGAAACAGAATTAAATGACTAAATGACATTTTCATTTGACGAAGAATCCCACATTTTAGCCCCTTTGCAATCGCCTCCTACCTTATGGAAAACAAGTGATCTTATTTTTCATTTATAAAAATATACAGATCATAAGAAAAAGATCCCGCATTGTGTAAAAATAATTAATTATTTAATCCACAGGAAATAAATTACGAACCAATTCATCAGTGCTTTCACGCCAACCATCTTACAAGCCCTTCAATTACCTGCACAAGTTATTGACTTGCATTCTGCAACAGAGCACGTGTTCCAGCTGGAGATTAATTCCTGTCTCCATGGATGTTGATAGAGCAATTTCATCTGCAGCGCTTCCTCGCAACAACGTTGTAAATGACTGTCGCCGTTAAGTTGGCGTCAAGTACTCCGCTTGGGGAGTAATTTGTGCAAGATATAATCGTCAGTGAAGCAGAACACCTGATGAGATTGTTTTGGCTTCGATATTCTCTGAACATTTAAATAATAAATTAACATCACTGCAAACTTTTTTTTTCTTAATCTTATTCAGTTCTTGAATCATGCTGTTATTGAAAAGAGCATATCAAATCCTCGAAATATTTAGAAAATTATATTTTAACAAAATGTTGTTTTACAAATTTTACATCCTTTCCTAATATGATTCCTTTTAAAAAACAATTTCCATTCGAAATCGTCTTTATCTTATTCAGTTCTTGAATCGTACAATAATTAAAAAAATGCATTTTGAATCCAAGAAATAATAAGAAAATTATATTTTAACAAAATATTGTTTCAAAAATTGTACGTCCTTTTCTAATATGAATGTTTAATTCACAATTTCCATTGAAAGTTGTTTTAATCTTATTCGGTTCATGAATCGTGCTGTAATTAAAAGAGCATTTCGAATCCCCGAAATAATTAGAAAATTGTGTTTTAACAACATTGTTTCACATTTTTTTTTCTTTTTTTTATGGTGAATGATTGATTAATCATTTCCCTTTAAAATTAATAGGTTAAAAGTAATAGGTAAGAAGTGGTATTGTATAAATCTGCATTAAAACCTCACGAAGAATAAGACCGTAAATATCGGCTGACAAACGAGTTATCAAATAAAAATAATAATTTCAATCTCCATAATAAATAGTCAGAATAAAAAACTATCTTTTTTATTTTAGTTGATCAGAATTATTTATAGTGGCCGCGGTGACCTGGTGGTAAGGTCTCGGCTTCGTAACCGGAGGGTTTCAGGTTCGATACCCAATTCCACCGAAGAATCGTCGTGTAAGGGGGTCTGTCGCACGCTAAATCCGTCCTGACCAAACGTCCTCCCGCTGGTGTGGTGTGGTGTGGAGAGGGGGTGCCAGCTCAGGTGTCGTCCTCGTCATCTGACCGCGTTTCAAAATTACGAGGTCCGTCCCAAAATAGCCCAAGTGTTGCTTCAAACGGGACGTTAATATAACTAAACCAAACCAAACCGGAATTATTTATAAAATTGTATCATGTTATTTAAATAAAACCTCCTAACTTTTATTGTTTCTCTGAAAGTACCCAAAACCTCGAACATTGACAATTTAGTTCCTCAAAGAAAGAATTATGCATCCTTTTTTTAAGGAAATAGACAAGAATTAAGCTAAATAGTACATGCAAATGGGACCGAAACCTATTCTCTGAAGTCCATTAAGGCTCATATCAAAGCAATACATAATGTTAAATAAAAAATGACAAAGCAATTGGTGTTTTTTTACTATCCAAATAAAAGTTCAGCAAATATCTAATTCAAATATTTAATCCGAGAAGTTCTTTTAATCTCTTTCCATACAAAACTCAATATGATTTCAGCACTTATTCAGATATTACAAACGGTTAATAAATTGTAAAAAATCATTCTGTTTGACTAAATTGCTAAATGTAATTGCATTCACCTTTGACATTGCAATAAATATTTTATTTTAATAATATTATTGTTATTTTAGGTTATTTAAAGAATAAAAAAATTAAAAGAAAATCACAGCGGTCATAAAAATGAGTGTATTAATTGTTATACTGCAATTTCATAATTTGCACTCAACGCAGCAATTTTCATTTGTCATGATTTATAAAAATGTAGTAAAAGTTAAATATAAGGAAGCAATGTAATCTGACTTAATTACTGACTGATTAATGGAATATAACTAAAAAAATATTCACTGACTTTTTGAATGTTTAGCAAGGATATTTGAACAGTCTTTTAGAAATATCTCTTGTCGTAATAGTCAGCTATTTATCTAGAAACTATGGGAAGCAAGATCGATGTAGAAATATGTTATATGCGAATTACATCTCATATTTACACATTTCTGTCATTAAAGTTTTTTAAATTTTTTTTATGATTATTTACAATTAGATAGTAATTAGAAAGTGATTAAAAGCAATTTCTTTTTTAATAACTAGTTAGTATTATTTTATGATGTTAAAAAACTATTCGATAGCATAATTCTTATTTCATCTGATATTATAGATATTTTTATGATTTCAATTACATTTCTGATAATAGTAGGATTTCAGTATCTACTAAAAATATTATGAAATTTTTCATAACTCTGCAGTTTATTAAAACTCTTTCGAAGTATGAATATTCACCTCTTAACAGAAATTTCTTTCTAATTTATTTTACATCGGCAGCATGACTATACTGGATACTCATATGAGAAAAGCCACAAGAAACATTAATTCATTCATAAGAATTACATATCTAGCCTTAGTTCAAAGTGCTCTAGTTATTCTGGATATATTATTAGTTATCATGGATATATTATTAAAAAGCTCTCGGAAATTATTTGTCTTGTTATGTTTCGATGTTTTAAAAAATGCAGGTTCTTTAAAATTCTCCATAATTCAGATATCTAAATAATAGTATTTAAACTTTTGCATAAGTAATTAAATTTGAAATTGAATATTCAGTTTGAATTTCAAAAACTGCATATGATTTGAAGAAGGAAAAAAAGATTTTAAATGAAAGTATGATCATATATTAAATTATGTTTACAGGTTATTTTTAAATTAAATGTAGGTTTTGAAAATGTAGCACTTAAATATTGTTTATAAATTTTTGTACATGAAAAATATTAAAATTTAAGTTCAATTAATGTGTAGTATTATGAAAAATAAGTATATAAATATATAAAATTCGTGCAATCATATCAAATAGAAACGTTACAAAGTAAACTGAATTATTTTTATTTATTATTGCTTTATGATTCCAAAAATAAAGTTTTAATCGACATAAATTTAGAATTTCCAATGAAACAGGAATGCATACAACTCCAGAGATAGCAGCATTTAATTAAACATTTTCCTTGAAATTTAACTATATATATATATATTCAAACTTAAAAGTAAAATTTGTCTTTTCTTGTTAGGAAAAGAAAGTTTAGATAAATAAATTGTTGTTTAAATAAATATTTCATTATTTGATCATCAAATGTAATAATGATATGTATCTCATTTTGTATTTTACATTAATTTATATTTTCTTTTCTCAAATTAGCTTTGTCTTTAGAATTAAACAGTCACCATTCACATTTATATTTACTTAACATTTTAGTTTGATATGAAATATAAAAAAATTGCAGACAGAAAAAAACCCCGATAAATTTAATTTAATTTACTCAATTATTTTGATAAGCTCTTAGGAAATAAATCATTCCTATGATATCCATAATTCGCTTTTTAAAAAAAGACCTTCTTAATAATAATAATAATAATAATAAACATGTTCTAAAAGGATGTAACTCCACAGATTTTGTAAATAAATGCTATAACAAAAGAACAAAATATTTCATACTCATGAGCAGATGCAAAATTTAATATAATTCACAAAGTAATTTTTCATTCATCATATAACGTAATTCTGGCATTTTAATAAAATAACGTTGTTTGAAAGTCTGATGAAATAATTTATTAAAGGTCTTTATTAAAAAAAAGTTATCCAAAAAAGCTTTCTCATTTACTTCCCCAAGAAGGTAAAAAATATATTTAATGAATACGCATTACTATAATATTTAAATTAGAAGTTCTTTTATATTGTATACTAAACATCTTTGGGTAATACCTGATTGTACAAGGAAATTAATTGTGTATAATTTAATGATTTATATTATGATTTTTAATTTAACTGTATATAGCATAATGTTCTAGATTCTCTCTACAAAGTATTTTTAAATTTCAAAATGAAATAAGCATTAAAGCTTAGAATTTAAATAATATGACGCGTATTCTTTATATACACGGACATTTCAAACACTTTGGAGTGCAATGATAGTATAGAACCATTAATAATGTAACATTCAGAGTATTTTTATCCAGTTTAATATATATATATATATATATATATATGTATATATATATATATATATAGGAAAGCACATCATTAAATGTCGGATGACTTTTTAAAAAATTTCATTGAAGCAATAAATTTCATTGTTTCAATGAAATGTTGCGAGAACATTTCTGGATAACTTAATTAGCATTAATAAAAAATCGCATCATGAATTTTAAACATTCAAAAAATATTTTCGCTGGTTTTTACATGAGAATAATAACAATAAAAAAAACTATATTCCTTGCAATAATAACAATAAAAAAAACTATATTCCTTGCAATGACGATTTTTGCTTTAGAATATGCAGATTTATCTTTATAAATGGTTGAAGAATACATGAAAAATGATTCGATCAGTGAGAGGATCTGTAACCTTGTTTAAAAATCAAAATTGGCCATTTTTATAAATAATAAAAATGAAGAAAAACATTTTACTAAATAAATTGCTGTTATTTATTTTTATTCCATATAAAAATATATACTAAATGTAAAAGGATTTGTAGTAGTTTAAATTCGAAAAATAAGAAATGTTTCCATATCTTTACAGACATGGCAGTCACACTGCATTCTGTTTTTATTTTTTTTAGCAAAAGCCGTTATTTTCAAATTTCATTGAAAAATTCAATGCATTTTTAAATTTAAAAATTATATAATTGTTTTATCTGTTCAGTATTCTAGAAAGCTTCACATAAAATTTTAATTTATTTTAAAATAGTATTTAAGGACTATAATTTTTTCTTTGATTGAGAGTAATGTACTTCCAAATTTGGCTTCATAAGAAGTCAATATAATACAAGATGGCAAATTTCATAATTTTATAAAGAAATGAAATGTTGTACTTTTCATTAGTAATATCGAATGGGCAAAAAGTCAGTAAAAATTTTAAAAGCTTTCTTAATTAATGGATTTATTATTTTTCCGAAATAATTGAATAATGACTGAACTCATTAACAATCCCCCATCTTTAAAACTAGCCTTCAATTAGGTGCATAACAGATTATTGTTCCACATTTTGAAATGAGTCTCAAAATCTAGGGACAAATTAATTCTTTTCTCCAGTGTTGTTGATAGAACCACATCTGTAAGTGTTTTCCTGCGGCGACAGCCATTTACAGTGTTTCCACAGACATAATAAATGACTACCATCGTAAACTTGGCGTCAAAATCTCACTTCGGGAGTAATTTGCTTGGGGTGCATTTGAAAGAGAGTCACAATAATTAATGAGATTGTGATGGTTTCGATATTCCCAAAACGTTTAAATATTACATTAAACAACGGAAAACACTTCCTTATATTTTGCATTTTAAATCTGTGCGTACTGAAATGCTTTAGTTAACTGTAAAATTTAAAATCTCTGATCAGAGATAATTAAAGGAGTTTAGTTATATTTGAAGATTGTATTACAATTTAGTTTAGTTTTCTTTTAAGCATGCAGATATTAATTTTTATTTTAATTGCTAATTTTACTTAATCAAATTGTAAAAAAATTACTTCTCATTAGAACCCTGTGTGAATTTGAAATTAATCAGAATCATGGTGAAATGTCATGACAAGGTCATCATGGTGAATCAGGGAGAACATGGCATGAATTTAACTACTAATGTGAATTTAAAGTTTTATGTAAAATGAAACAGTAAAAATTATGTCTGGTTGTGAGCATTTAATCAGTAATGTAACATTGGCTATCCCCTCATTGTATAAATTTAAATCTGAATGTTAGATTAATATATATATATATATATATATATGTGTGTGTGTGTGTGTGTGTGTGTGTGTGTGTGTGTGTGTGTGTGTGTGTGTGTAAGTAAGTAAGCAGCATTATTTTATGTGAAGCAGGATGCAGTTTCGAAGACAGTGAAAAGACTTTTTACATTTTAAATTAATTTTAATCCATCGGGAAAGCAGAATTATTTACAAGCAAAGACGCGGACATTGCGCGTCAGCCACACCGCGTCACAAAAGTGGAAGTGGGGAAGAAGTGAGAAATAAATTATCCCTCGTCTTATATAACATGAGATATGGATAGGGAAAATATTATTTTACAGTGCTAATATATTATTAAGATTCTGATAGGGATTTCTGACGCATGCCAATCACAAAACACAGGGATCTTTTAAAAAGAATGTGTTTACTGGACAGTTTTTTACCCCTTCATGCCGAGCGTGTGAAAGTGTCGGCGTTAAGTCGATTCAGCAATTTTATAAAGCTTCTCTTGAATTAATTAAGTAGAGAAAGTGGAATTGGATCAAGAAATAAGAGAATGAACTTACTATGGGCTGAATTAAGATAAAACTTTGAAAATTAATTAAATGGAAATCAAGAGTTATGTGTATATACATATTTAATAGGCTAATCGTGCTTGCTTGGTGAATGAAAAAGGAGGGTATGGGGATAGAGGGTGATGATGACAGTTGATGACGACAGTTACGCGCTGAAAATTTCGAGATTACCTGTATTAATACACTTATTTATGAAATTTCATTGCATACATAATGTATTTTTAAAATTCTACTGACGATCTAGTGAACTATTAGGCGTTTGGACTTATTACAGTAAAAATGCTCAAGTTACATGAGAAAATATGTATGAAAATATAAATATGCGGTTTAATTTTGATTTCTGAAATATATCTGCGCTTCTAGGTTCCAATTTTAATTAAACTTAAAAATTTTTGATATTATTTATTTAATTATATCCGATAGATTGAAAATTGACTTTATATGTTACGGCTTCCAAATGATAACTTCACAAAACACTAATAGGTAAGTTCTGTAAACATGAATTTAATTTTAACTGTCAAAATAAGCAATTTCATAGAAATACTAATATAAGATTCCATAGGTAAAATAAGCTGCTTTGTTTTAAAAAGAATCATCCGTTTCCGAAAGCTGAATTTTAATGATTTCGTGCTGTGCATGAGATATGGTTAATTGAATATGGGTCATTTAATGTAAAGTATTATTTATTTGACAATTTTATATAAAGGAAATGTAATATCGTAGTAAAATTTAATAATTGAGCATAATATTGCTGAAAATTTTAAATTCCTTTAACCCAAACAGTGGTTGTGTATTGTAATAATAATAATAATAATAACACTGCGTAATACTAAATATTCATTTATATTTTCTCTACAAACGCTTTTCTTTTCATTATTTCTTAAATAGTAATTTAAAAAATATTAAAACTATAATTCTTTTATGTTTACTTGATGTCCTCGTATTAATTTTTTTATTAATACCTACATAAAAATTGATAATAATTTCAGAGTGATTTTGTTATATTTCTCTCTCCAAATTCTCAATGGAAATATCTGCAGAGATTCTGAATAGAATCCTGAATTTAAGATAAGTTAGACAATGCCTATTTTAATAAATTGGAATTTTCTTATGATATTTTAGTATAATTACAACAAGAACTTTATTCATATTTAACTCTTTATTTTTTTTTTCTAAAATGTTCTAAATGATTTTGAAAATATCATTAAATACATATAGAAATTGCTTTTGTTAAATGATTTTGAAAATATCATTAAATACGTATAGAAATTGTTATTGTTAAAAAAATTACTTAAATGCCGTAGCAGAAATGAAACCAAAATAATAAGCATATCTGCTGCTATTGATCAAAGCAACCTGATTTAAAGCCAAACAGAAATGTTTGAAAAGAAATAGAAGTTTATATGAAGCGAGTATAGAAATTCACAGCTAGTTAAAATAGAATGAAGGCCATATTTGCAATTTATATGAAATTGAGATGTTTCTCAACTTCATAAGATTTGATGCGATTGGCAATATAAAAGGCAAAGGTATTTTTTTTCTTTAAATAGTAATAAAAATAATTTTATTCGTTTTTGAAATTCTATATTAAAACTTTTAATTTATAAAAATAACTTTATTCGCTTTTGAAAATTCTATAAGTTTAAACTAAATTGCTTTTCTTTTTGGAAAGTAAAACTGTTTCGTAAAACTGATTTTATGCAAGAGCAAAAAAGTGACATTTTAATCTTTAAATAGTATCAGTATGCTCATTTTTTTTTCTAAGTGAAAAAAAAATTAGTTTCAGGATTCAGGAAATGTACATAAATCAAAAATTTCACTTCCCCAATAATATTACACGGCCATATTTATGTTATATACTTTGAACGCTATCTGTAATTTTAGTAGAAAAAGAGTTATGTAGATTACTTTAATTTTTATTCTGGAATAACATAATCCTTTATGTTTTCAAAAATTTCTCTAATGTAAACATATTCAGAATGTCAGTTTATCCATATAAAACTTTTGAATAATGAATCCAGGTGAAATGCCATTTCCCAAAGAGTAAGGAAAGAAGAAAATGCTCGAAAATTCTGAAGATAATCAATCATATTAAACTAAATAATTTTGATACAACTGCTTAGAAAGATATTGTGTTATTTTAAAGATAAATTCATTGTATTAACAAAAATATTGTTGATGATATTCGAAGTTTCCTGTCTGTATTAGTTTTGCTTATAAAATTATAGCTTCATAAAGTTGTCAAACTATGTCTGATAATTTCGAAAATAGTTTTCCGTCGCTGGGATATGAAATTAATTAATCTGGTAGACATAAAATAATTTTTTATCAGGTGCCACTTACAATGCTTTGTCTTTTATAATTAGTGCCACATTGCATAATCTTTAATTAATACAATTTTAAACGAATTTTATCACGAAAATAAAATTTAAAATATTGAAAGGACTTTCATTCACTTTATTTCCGGCATGTTTTAACATTTTCTTGCGTCATCTTTTGAAAATATTGTAGTTTTATCATCCTCTTTGATAATTAATAATTATGCTCATAAATCATAATCTTTGAATTAAACAAAGCATACATCTATTTAAATGCTTTTAATTAGAAATCAGGCCAAACACAAACAGGCAAACTTTTGATTTTTCCATAGAAAAAGGTAGCGGTACAAGATATTCTAATTTTCTTTTAAAGGTTGTCCAAGATCACCTTTCTTGATTATGTAATAAACATAATCAAAAGATTTTTTCTTTCACTTAAGTATTTCAATGAAATGGAGGTTAAAAAATTGAACCCTTTTTGTTAATCTTGTGAGGAAAAAAAATACCAGTATCTGTATTTTAATTAAATAGCACAATATATTTTTTATTTTCTATTGAATAAATTACTTTGCGAAATTATATATAGGCCGGAATAGCCTGATTGGTAGGGTGTTGAACTCGCATTCCTTGGGTATTGTGTTCGAACCCCGCCTTTCGAAAGCTCTCCGTATATAAGGTGGTTGCTGCCCGTATAAATCTGTATTGGTCACAAAGTCCTCCAAGCCGAAATAATATCACTGAGTATACAGGTTCAGAGGTGGTCGTTCTCTGATTCATGTTTAAATGATGGTCTGTGGAAGAATGTAATGTATGAATTAAGTCCGTCCCGTAAAAGGCGTTCAGATGCATGGATAGCTGAGTCGCACTTTTGACCCTAGATGGCGATACTAAAAAAAGAGACACGAAAAATCTCGGCTTAAAATCGCTGACCTTGTCTATGACGTGCCATCCGAAATAACAACAAATTAGGTATAAAATGATGCTTTCGCTTTAAAAATAAGTTAGAAATATAAACTCGGTACACAAAATTTAAATTTTGTTACATAAGAATTTATAGAATTATACAAAGACGAACAAATTTCTTTCGGGAGAAAAAAAATCGAAAAAGAATATGCATACATTTCCTGCTTTTCCTTTCCACAAGCATACTGGAACAAAATTTATTTTTAAGCTTATATATCCTTTTTTTTTCAATGTCATATGCAATAAATTACAAAGAAGCTGAGAATACCGATGATTTAGAATATGTAAAACCTTAGAAAAGAGTTAAATTATATTTTAGGCTATAGAAGGAACTGGGAAAGTTGGATGATTTTTCGAGTTTTTAACTGTGAAAAATAATATAGAACTATCATCAAATGTTCGATGTAGTTTCGTTAAGTATCATATAAATCTTTCTGACTGATATGTCGACAAAGCAACAGGTGGAGCAGTTTTACTTCAATTGAGATGAGACCTTATGTTATTAGACATTTTAAGTCTATTAGGATGAAAATTCAAAGCCTTCTTTTAAAAATGCGTTTTGTGTCGTTTATTAATTTTCGCGAACTTTTTGTCTGTATTTGTTCCTTTAAATTTACACCGGTATTATGCAATTCTATAACGCTCTTTTTCGTATCACTCTTATTTTAATTTTCGTTTCGTATTTTTTCAACTATTTCATGTACAGGCGAAATTAAAGGAATTTCTCATTAGAGATTTAAATATGGTTATGTTGGTTTGATACATTATATTTAAAAATATAGCAGTCAAAGTAATATACGAACAGCAATATTTTGAAGACATTACTAATACAATATTACTATTAATATACACTCATTAAGGCTATATTTATTATAATATTCTTGAAGCTATAGTCACTATCTTTATTGTGGATTACTTTGACAGCTAGTAGAGTCATCAGATCTGAACAGAGCATTTGGATTTCGTCAGAATTAAGCAATTTAGGACAATTGTGCATGCTATTCGGAACAATTGCACATATAGTTTAAAGCAGTAATCAAAAGTCGAATATTACTGACGATTGAAATCAACATAAAGATTAACATTTAAATCAGTATAACTTCATGAGTAATTATAAGCTCATATAATTATGTATTTTTGCTAATCATTATTTACTTAATTTAAACTTACAATTTTTTATAAGATTATGAATAATCTATTTTTGATTCTATTATTTAATTAAGTATTAAATGGTCTGTTATTAAATTACATTTTGTCAAACGACACAACTATTTATCAGTTTTTATGTATAATTGTAATAGCAAATTTCTACTTAAAAACAATTAAAAACTTCTAGAGCTTAAAATAATATTTTATTTAAAAAAAAACATCTTTCTTGTAAAACACGAGCAAGAAGCGATTAAAAAAAACAAGATATGCTAAAATAATTTATAAAAGGTCAAAAGTGGGTCCAAAAAATAATGATCTAAAATTTTAAAGCAGTCTTATTTCATACATTTCTTTCATTCAGAATATGTTATTTCAATTTCTTTTATGTTCACAGCCTTTGGCGATAAACTTCCTGCCTCATTTTGTTACAAATTGCTGCATCAAACGGCGAATGTTTTGCTGAATATTTTCGTTCGCTTTTATATTTCCAGTTTCATATTCTACAAGAAAGGTAGCAATGGGAACGAAAAGGCTTTTGACAAAGATAAGTAACAAGCAAGAAAAGTTTTCATTTTTTCCAGTTATTTTTACTTAGCATTTTTCCCAAAGCATTAACAGTTTTTCTTTGTTAACCTGTATACATTTTTTAGGAAAATTGTTACAGAATGCTAGATCCATTTTCATTAAAGCATTAGTATTAATAAACATTTTTTTTACATTGTCATTTCTATCTAAAATAAAAACCAAATCAGTTACTAGAAATTCAGAGCATAACCATCATCTAAGACTTAAAGACTATGTTACGAATAAAAAAATATTTGAAACCGATAGAAAAAATTATTTTAAAAGTAGGCTCAAGTTTCACCTTGTTACTAAAAGCAAATTCATCAACATTTTTAAATGCATAATCAATAATTGAAAAAAAACGAAAGAAACTGTATTAAATTTCGAACTACAAAGAATTTAACGTATTTTTCTGTTAAAACAAAGCTGATAAAAAATTTTAAAAAATACATATTATTAAATAAGAAAATAAATTCAGAAATGTTTCTTTCTTCTGAAATTATAATGACGCTATTCATACTTTAATTCAAGAAGTAAGGTGAACTTTTAAATATATCCCTACAATTTAATAAAAGATATTTTGCATAAAAGCGTTATTACAAAATATTTTTCATAAATTTCTTCAATGTATTGCTTTGATGCAGATTTATTTTAGAAAATTTGAACGATTTCACATTTACCTATATAAAAAATAAACATGCAAAATCTCTTCAAAATGGTAGAATAATGAATGTAAAACGCATTATTATTCTACCAAATTTGAAAGAGACATATAAGCACAAAAAACAGTGTTTACTACAAATTATAATTTATTATTATATCTTAAATATACTATTAGAAATAAACAAACGATTTTTTAAAAAGAGTTTTTACATTACTCACAGAGTACAAAGTATGTTTTTAATTAATTGGGGAAAAAAAGGTATTTACAGATGAAAGGTCTAAATGGAATTTTTTTGACAGACAGAACTTAAAAAGATATTAAAGCAAAAAAAGTCAAAATTTGCCAAAAAATACAATGAATCTAATTTCCAACATAATATTGTAGGTCAAGACCCGTCAAGATTAGTGAAAAAAGTTATAAAACTTATGTTGTTTGAGCTATTCATAATCACTAAATATTGCTCTTTCAGATTATCATTCATTTCAATCCATGTCCATCAATCACCCTGCATAATTATCCCATTCTTAAAAATATAAAAGAAATTTGCTTCAGGATTAGGATAATAATACAATTCTTATTTTTTTTCATTTTATCAAATTTTTTCCAAAGTTGATATCAATTATGATAGAATCTGAAAGAAAATATTATCAATTAATCCTAAGTTTCTTTTAGAAACAAACTGACATCTCTTTTATTCGTAAAAGGTTTAGAATCATATGACTAATGTTTATACTTATGATATAAGCACATTTTCCAGGTGTTTTTCTGAATGTTTCTGTTTTATATTATTTTACGCGATGTAATTTAGAACATTGAACATTTGAAAAGAATTCAAATTTTTTCAAATATTTATCGGATTAACAGGGAATAAACAGAAAAAAATCGGCAGCTTCCAGCTCAGAACTGTAGTTTGTCTCAAAGCCCCTAAAATTTCCAATGGCATTCTTCATCATTTTTGAAATAAATACTTGCGGGACACTAATAATAAGCTGTAAAATTTTATGAAACTTAATATTTGACAAATAAAGTAATCATAATTTTGATTTAAAAAATTATCTTCTAAATTAAGTGAAATCCCATTACCTTAAAATAAAATTCTAAAATGTGTAATCAAATTCCCATTTGACTCCACAAAAACTTCAACAAATGTCACCTTGATATTACTTCGTATATGAACTCAGAGTGTACATTCAAAAGTAGATAGCTAGAATGAATTTGCCATGTTTAATTGTGGTAAAATATTATTCTAAACATTTCTGATTACAGATAGACATTGCAAGATACCATATAATTTGATACCGAAGTTTTAATCAATTTTAGGGATACATTTCATGCATTTCAATTTTATTGATACATATGCCGAATACAAATAACATTTTAATTTTGTTCAACTCCTATTTTAAAGATATGATGATTTATTTATTAAAATTTATGCATTAAATTAGTTAAAAACACAGTAATTTATT
Organism: Argiope aurantia; assembly: GCA_026543865.1. Taxonomy (NCBI): domain Eukaryota; kingdom Metazoa; phylum Arthropoda; class Arachnida; order Araneae; family Araneidae; genus Argiope; species Argiope aurantia. Next base: position 75,048 of record JAPMOR010097580.1, on the reverse strand, counting down.
TAAAAGAATTTTAACCTAATAAATTTTATAAACTGTCGATACTCAATAAATGTAAATAGCATAATTATAGTCCATAAATGCATAACAGCTGGTATTTTAAAGAAGAAGAATCGAATTAAAACAGTGAGAACAAAAATTTTGTTCTTTTTATTGGGATTGTAAGAATCACTCTGTTTTGTAATCGCTCATTTAGAACAATTGTAATGAAATTCAGGGAGTATATGATACTAATAATAGCCTTAATTTTCTTCTTTTTCTTAATAGGAAGTTAAGTAAATATTTAATTTTTATTCGCAGGACATGAAAAGGGAGATTTACTATATAGTTATAGGCTTCTAACGCATGGACTCAAGAATAATATAATATAAATTAATGTAAATTAAATCAATTTGAAATATTTGATTAAATTGAAATGAAAATCCTTTTTTGACTTTAAAAAATTGAAACGTTATAAGTTAACGTTATAAAACATATCTTTGATATAAGAGTTCTTGTTCAGTAATTTACTAGATCGGTAAATCGAATTGATTTTCCTATATAATTGACTGATTTTATATGCTACTTATTTCTACATTCAAGTAGTCTGATTAGTAAGAAATCAAAAAAGTAGTTTTGAATAAAAATAGTAAAAAAATAATATTTTCTTGGCATTTTGATATGATAGTTAATAAAAAAAATAATTTTACATTTTCCTGTTTTTTACAAAATATTTTTAAATGTTGTTAGAATAAAATGTCAACATCAAAATAGTCAGGTTCAAATTTAAGTTGCATTATAATAAATAATTCTGACCTTTGTTACTAAAATTATTAACTCTTAAAGGTGTGAAATAAATTTTAATCTCTGTGCGTTCAAAATGTAAAAATAATACTTACTTTATTTGAGTTGAAATTAGAAAAACATGTTTTAGTCGTCTTCAGGAAAAAATTAACAGTAAGGTAGCGGAGCGTTTTCCTAAAACGCATGTAAAGAAGTGAAAAAAAAGAGAAATTCATGCGGAGGGAGATGAAAAACTCCTTCGCTCATCTTCACACCATTTTTTTAGCTCAAATGACTGAACGTGTTAGTGAAAGAATTTTAGGGCATTATTTAAGTTTTAAAGATGAAAGGAAAAATTGTACTGATTTTTTTTGCTGAGGGGTCAAAGATGTAGAAATATTTTCTAAATAGATGATTTAGAAATCATCATCATTTATTTCTAAATAGATGATTTAGAAATAAATGATGACCATTCGTTTTAAATATGAACAGTAGTGACATTTTCCCTTTACGCAAAGCGAGAAAAATGAAATATCTAAAAGTAAAGCACTGCCGATAAAATGGCAGAATTTTAATCAAGAATATTATATTATTGGACATATAAAAATAACAAAAAAATTACCAGATCTTCTACATACGACATTTTTTCTGACTGAATATGCATTGTTAGAGAAATCAACGTTTGCAAGTATTCAAAGAATTAAACACAAGTTATGCACCTACCGAATTCCATGAAGGTGGGACATTTAAAAATACATGTGTTGGCAAGTAAGGCATTTATAGGGCTTTTAATCATGGGTGAAATTAAAAAATATCTTAAATATAAAGGATTAATAGGCAGTAAATCATATTAGTTTGCATATATCTTATCAAGAGATAAGTCACAAATTCTTTTATTTGGGAATAAATTGTCTGCAATTAATCATTGTGTATACTTATTAGGTCTACATGATTATATATATATATATATATATAT
>JAPMOR010097580.1:49289-73213 GCA_026543865.1 Argiope aurantia | reverse complement strand
TACACTGGTGTGCAAAACTTAAGCAACAATGCAAATTTTAAGCAGATAGCCATGAAATTGTAGAAACGGAGTTATTGCGATCCGTATAATGAACACGTAATTCAAGAGAAAGGTCATGCGTATGCAAATATCAGGAACAAAACGTCACAGGCGACGTAAGCGTACACAAAACAAGTGCGGAAGGCGCGCGCAGCTCAACACTACAATAAAAGGAAGGACGGAGACGAAATTAAAGACATTTGCTGCAAGTGTACGTGAGTTAATTCGTGAAATATGGCTAGCAGAAATCACCTGGACGATTTCACATGTGGAAGAATGATCAGAAAGCTGGAGGAGGGGCGTAGTGTGACCAGTGTAGCTGAAGAGAACGGGATCAACAAAAGTGTCGTTTCTCGCGCTTGGAAAGCCTTCCAAACCACAGGTACAGCTGTGAGAAAGGTTGGTGGTGGCCGCCCCAGGAAAATAACTGCAGTGGATGATGGACATATCATCCTGCAGGCGAAAAGAACCCGAAACCAGTCAGCAAGCGCCATTTCTTAGCAACTGTATGCAGCAACTGGGCAACAAGTGTCGCGTTTTACTGTGTCCAGACGCCTTCACAAAGGTGAACTATTCGCCCGCCGTCCTGAACGCTGCATCCCTTTGACAGTTTCCCACCGGCGCACCGTTTAGAGTGGTGCGGGGAGCACAAAAACTGGACATCTCATCAATGGAGTCGTGTCCTCTTTACAGATGAGAGTCGTTTTAGTGCCACAAGCGATTCCCAAAGCCAGTTGATTTGGAGAGAGGTCAGGACACGGTTTCATCCCAGTAATATCACGGAAAGAGACCATTTCGGTGGTCCTGGACTTGTCGTCTGGGGAGGCATTATGATGAACGGGCGGACTGAGCTCCACGTTTTCGACAGAGGTTCTGTAACTGGAGATCGCTATTGTCAGGAGGTGATCCTTCCCCATGTGCGTCTGTTCCGAGGTGCCATTGGATCAGACTTTGTATTTATGGATGACAATGCACGGCCACACAGGACTCATGCTGTTGTGGAGCTCCTGGAAAGTGAAGATATCACTCGAATTAATTGGCCGGCGTGCTCTCCTGATTTAAATCCCATAGAACATGTGTGGGATGCTTTGGGGAGACGCCTTGCGGCACGATTACATCCTCCTGGGAACACCCGACAACTTAAACAGATGCTGATTGAGGAATGGGCACTCTTACCTCAAGAACTGTTGGACAATCTGGTGCTGAGTATGGGGAGACGGTGCGAAGCAACCATTGCAGTAAGGGGAGGGCATATCCCATTCTAAGGAACATCTGCTTGCTGTTCTTCCTCTTGGACAGACAATCATGTGTAACGATACTATGAGTTCATTAAAACCTTTTTTTGTTTGATTCCATACAGTATGCATTGTATTTATTTCTGCGCAACTATGCTTTCGTCATTCTTTCAGAACAAAATGCTGTGTCTCATTTCTGAATTTCATGTCTCTCAGATGATTTCTCGTGAGGTTATGGCAAAAAACATACCTGTTGCTTAAGTTTTGCACATCAGTATATATATATATATATGTGTGTGTGTGTGCGTGTGTGTGTGTGTGTGTGTGTGTGTTTATATGATTGCATTATTTTATGTGAAGCAGGATGCAGTTTTGAAAACATTGAAGATACATTTAAATATTTTTAATCCATCGGGAAAGCATAATTATTTACAAGCAAAGACGCGGACATTGCGCGTCAGCCACACCGCAACACAAAAGTGGAAGTCGGGAAGAAGAGAGAAATAAATTATCCCTCGTCTTATATAACATGAGATATGGATAGGGAAAATTCTTTTTTACAGTGCTAATATATTATTAAGATTTCGATTGGGATTTCGGACGCATGTCAATCACAAATAAAGGAAGCACATAGATCTTTTAAAAATAATGTGCTTACTGAACACTTTTTACCCCTTCACGCGGAGCGTGAGAATGTGTCGGCGTTTTGTCGATTCAGCAATTTTATAAAGCTTTTCTTGAATTAATTAATTAGAGAAAGTGGAATTGGATCACGAAATAAGAGAATATTTTTAAATGAAGTTACTATGGGCTAAATTAAGATAAAATCTTGGAAATTAATTAAATTGAAAGTAAGAGTTTAAAATTTCTTTACACACATATATATATTGAAAAATGCATAGAAATCTGCTTTAAATATCAATATTACCAAATCACCAAAAAAGGAATTGATGTCTTGGGATGAAAAGGGAACATTAAGTTCCATAACCAGCAAATAGCAAGCAAATATTCTAGATTATTATTATTATTTTTCTTTTTTGAATGATAGTATTATTAGATCTAACATCTTTCTTGAAAATGGATCATAAGAGAACGAAGAAAAATATATTAACTGTATATAAAAGCATATTCTGTATGCACGATCCATTCTGTTCTATTACATGTTTTCTCTACTTTGAACGTAGTTTGGAACTTCGAAATCAGAATATTCTTATTTTTTTAATGAATAAGATAAATTGTTCATTTTATTTTTATGGAGTGTAATGATTTGCAAGAGCAAAAATGAAAGACAAAACATGAATTTGAAAGCATGAAAGGATATTTTCAAAATGAGTAAAAACAAATTAATTAAAGTACAGCAAAAACTTATTATTAAAACAATCATGAAAATAAGAATCACGAGAAATTTGATAAAAATTTTCATCTTGTATCATTTATATAAAGTTCGATTTATAACATTTTTAGCGTCTCAATTTCAGATCAAGCATCTAACTTCGAAAGATGACAGTTGCAATTATAAGGGTGATCTTATGTATAATTAAATAACTATGACATCGCTTACAATGAATGCAGTGTAACGTAAAATTATAAAAAAACAGTTTTATCTTATGAGCAATATACACGGGTAAAACTTCCAAATACAAAATTTAGTAAGAAAAGACAATTGTTCACGTTTGTATCGTAATTCCAACTCGTGAAACATGTATTTATACATTATGATTTCTAAAAATATGGCGTAATTTTTCAAACCTAATGAATGGAATTTACTTTACGGAAAAAAAGAAAAATATCATGGGGCGTCAGCAGAATTACTTAATAACAAATTGATGAAAAGAGATCACACGTTAAATTGACACTATCATTTATCGAAGAAACTTCCATTTGTTTTGGTTATTGATAGTCAGTCATTGAAATTTATATTTTTCAATTTAAAAAGGTTGAATGTATTGCAAAAAGTCATTCAAATCTGTTTTCTGTTTAGTTCAGTTTAGTTATATGAAGGTCTTGTTTTAAAGCAACATTAGGGATATTTTGAGATATACCTCGTAAGTTTGAACCGCAGTCAGATGATGAAGACGACCCTTGAGCTGTCACCTTTCTCCTCAAATTTCCACACCACACCAAAATATCCTGTGGACTATTTTTGTAGATATACTGTATGAGATGTTTAGCTCCTGAATACTTTATTGGGCATTTTGAGATCTAAATTCAACAAGAAGAATAAAGAAACGAACACGAAATAAGTGTATTCTTTTCCCACATTTTTCGATATGCCAATTTCAGTAATTACAACTGAATGTTTACATGTGTTACATTTTTAACATTTAAATATGAGGACACATTTTAGTTTTAAATATTGATATTGTTCTACAATTTTATAATTGGCGTTATTCCAGTATGTAGCAATACTTCAAGAAAACGGCACTTAATCTACATTTTCCCACTACTAGCACTCTAAATACCTGGAATTGCTACCTTGATTATATAACTTGTATATGACTATAACTATTGCCATTCTGAAAGTAAGAGAAAGATTTCAGGTTTTTAACCCTCTCGACTCCAGCCGGGCGGTTTGGGACGGTTTGAGAATTTACCCTATAACATCAAAGTGGGTCGGTTTGGGGCGGCTGCTAGCCGTTTTAGAGGAGATGGGTATTAAAAGCAACTATTCTACTAAACACTCCAGGTGGTCCTCGTTATCTTCGACAATCGAGGCTTTTTCACAGTAGTTTCCCCTGTGCCTTAGGGCGGTAGGGGTTGAGGAGAAATTCGATAAATAGGTTGTTGGCGTATATTTTGTATTTTGAAAGGGTTTTAGTTTCTATTTCATGTGTTGTTAGCTCAAAATTGGAAAGATTTGTATATCCATTTATTAAAAATTTTCCAATGAAGTGCTCTGTTAACGATGAATGATATATAAGGATTATATTAGGATACAGACAAGTTGTTTATTTTTTGGATAAGCATCAGAAGCTCTTTTCAGTATCAAGACTATTGTAATGATATAAAGACAAACTATTGCATTGTCACTGCAGCCTATTCTCTTCTCAGTTTTCTCACAAAATGTGTAGAGACTCTTGTTGCTGTAGATGGAAGTCGTTTTACACTTCAAGCGTCTTATTCTGTCATCAAAGGACTGTGGAATTTCTGAGGTCAAGTACAAACTTCCGCTTTCAAAATAGCAATAAAAGACCAGAAAAAGATTGGGAATATTCTTTATTGCCCCCTTCACAGAGTGAGATAAGTTATATAAATACTGACTTCCTTTTTCGAATGTCATTCTGAAAATTTTTCTTCAGTTGTGAATTTCTACTCTTTATTTTACGTACTGTGAATCGGGTTTTTGGATTATCAGAGTAATTTTTGTATTGAAATGCTTATTATTTCTTCATTATGAGTAAAAGAAATCGTGAACACATTGAAGAAGAAATTAAAGCAATTTTACTTGCTTCTGAAGAAAGTAACTGTGATCTATCAGCGAAGATGATGGTTGGCCAAAAATTGATACTTTAGTTTAGCTCTCGTTTATTCTAAACAAAGAAGCAGGAGATGAAACTAATGAGGATCAGATAAACGAAGAGATGGACACGAGGAGTCAAAAAATGTTATATAATTCACTTATTATCAAAAATTTGCAAATGATTCCTTCTTGCGTAAATTTATGGAAATTAGATTTTCAGAATGACAGTTTATACTAAAAATGTAATATTCGTGATGAATGTAATAATAAATGTGTTAAATCTTCATGTTTAGTTAATGAAGAATGTAATAGTGATGAATGTTTTAGTAAAATATTCAGGCTGAAAATTGAAGGAATGTATTTACGAAATATATTTCCCTGAGTAATTCTTTCCCTGAATTTTATTTCAAAAATTTTTGCATTTCAGTATTAAATGAAGTTTTAAAAATATGTTGTATCATCTATCTAAACAATTCGATAGATGAGATATATAAAATTTGACGTAATATATTCCCTCGGTTAGACAAAAATTTTAAAAGTTATATTTTAAAAGATTAGTAAAAAGGAGTGGCAAAATAAAGATATTTTTGAAATGTATATTTACTACACATTCTTTTTCGATTATTTAATGTAAAAGCAAGAATGCGTAAGGTTTTGGAAACAAAATGTGAACATTTCTTTAAAAATTTAATTAAAGTTCTAAAACTTTTCTCTTAGTATCACTATCGAAAATGCAAAATAATATTTTACACTTAAAATTTCAATAGAAATAACCGTTTATACTAAAAAAAAATAATAATAAAAAAGAATGCTAAAGGCAATAAAAAAAATCTTAGCTAAGTGTTGAAAGGGCGTATTACTTTCGAAACTTCTTTCAAAAAGTGCAGTAACATTTTTTTTAATTCAACGAATGTTTTTATTTTGGTATTAAATGAAGATTTAAAACATTATCTCGTCTATCACTTAATTGCATTGACATCTATACTATGTAAACAAATGTACTAATTGCATTGATATATGCACAATGTATGTTCTACATTACTATGTAAAAAATACATGCTAATATATGACATATTATTTAATTTTGGCAAAAAAAAATTTTAAAGCTTAATGAAAATGATGATGTTTTGAAATTGCTAGTGAAGCCAGTTTTTATTTAAATGGTTTGGAAACCTAACATAAAACTTGCAAAAAACAAATATTTTCTCAATTATAAAATACATTTCGTATTTTTTGTAAAAAAAAAAAAAATACTCCACAAATACGAGAGCGAAACGCTTCACACTAAAAAAAATAAATACATTAGAATAAAACTCTTAAGCTGATGAAAAATGATTCTCGTCGTCGAAAACCGCAAGGCAATTACTCAAGGCAGAGCGTCAACAGATTTATTACCTCGGAGTGCGGGGGATAACTGATCCTAAACTTGGAAGAGTCCATGTCTTCCAGAGACACGCTGAGAAAGTCTGGATGTTAAAGGGAGTGCCGCTTGAAAAGTGCTTGGATGTTAAAGAGTTAAATGGCATTTCCTCGTTTAGTGTTGCCTGATAGTGTGAAAAGCATTTTGGAACGGTTAGTGAACAGTTAACCAAACAGGATTGCACGTGGTTTTCAATAACATCACAAACATGTCTGAACATGCCATCTTAATTTTTCTGTTATGTGTTGTGACTTGACAAATTTTTTCACATGCAAGATGGCATTAAATTGTTGAAGGCATTTGTTGCGATTAAACATGAATTATTCTCAATCAATTCATATATGCACCAAATTAGTAAATAGCAAATATTTACATCTATTTACTGAAAACGTGACTATCTGCTATTTAATTATATACATTCTGCATCCGATTACTTTTACGGTCTCATCCTAGTGAGAATTATCTGTAATCGCATTTATCTACAGTCAGTGGTGTTATATTGCCTACATGTTTGTTTATCGTAAACATTTCATTACTGAGACAGCTTGATAGGAAATGATCGCCTTTTATGAGGATCATTGCCGCAAGCTTCTAATTAAGAACCAATTTAGGGCGAAAGTCCCGTTTCTGCATATTCGTGATAAGTTTCCCTTAAAATTTTGAGGGATTTTAAAAGTGATAAGGACAGCTAAGCTCGCATTGATTGAATTTCAAGGATTATCATAGAAGGAAGTTTCCGGACCATTTAATAACGTGGAGCTTTAAGTTCTTGACAGTGTAACTTGCTACGAGTTTATTAAGATGACATCTTTGGGTTTTGGAAAGATATTGTTTTATTTATTGAGCTAATATTCCTTGAAACACTTGGAAGTTTATGGTTCCATAGCATCTATGAATCGCAATATATCATCTCCGAACGATTTAGTTTTTGCTTATTATTTGAAAAATATGCTTATCCAATACAAAGACAAAATTCAGACATTACAACTAAGGGGTCTTAGGGTTGAACATTGAAAAAAAATCATATCGAAATAATATATCATATTAAATCCTGATAAGCATATTTATTGAGCATGTGCTAATTTAGAATGATAGAAAACAAAAGCATGATACATCAATTTTAAAATGTTGGAAAAATAAATATTTTTAAATGATAATTAATAGAATTGATAAATAACATAAAAAAAGCATAGGGTGTCTCCCAATATATGCAGCGCCTAATTCTTACAGATTCGAACAGAACACGTCAAGACGAGTATTTTCATATATAACATGTGGGTCCCCGAATATAGCATCATAGTCTAATTACACGTAGAACGTTAATTATGAATCAATACGAACAATTTGTATTCCAAATTACGATGCGCATGACGATTGCGCAACATGGAAACTTTCTTAGGTGACTATGTGAATTTGGGCAATCGGTGAGAGAGAATAGCGCGTCTGCAAGTAAATATGCAGAATCCCGTGAAGGCATATAAGGTTTGATGGCAATGAATCGGTGATTACTCGCTAAAAAATTACTGTGTACTGTACTGTACATAATCTCTGTGATTTTGAAATGAGCAAATATTCGATCGGGCATCCTGTTTCCATGATGCTGACTCGTCATGAATTTCAATCACCAGCGGCTGTGGTGAAAGGACTTTTAAAAAATCGGCTATCATCTCAACCTAAATGGCATGACGATGAAAAGAACGTACGAATGATTCAAAGAGATAGGCACTGTATTGGATAAAAGCGGAAAATGATTCATACCTAAATATCATATAGAAAAGTTTCGATTCGAAAGCATAATTATATGCAAATCAAATCTGAATTTGTTTCAGTTACTTCTCAGTTTTTCTATCATTTCATCACTAAGTTGGTTATCATTAACTTTATTTCGTAAATGATTTGTGGAATTAAAATTTCAATACTTTTGATACATTTCAACCCAAGCTTTCATCATCTACCATGCCTAAGTGGCTCTCCTACTAGAGCTTGGAAAAATAAATTATGCAATTCCCACCTGTGAGGAATTAACTGTAATTTCTTGACTATCATTTTCAAAAGATTGTATACTGTTTTCTTTAGCTCTAATTGTCTTTTGTAATAATGTGCTTGTGAAATGTTTGCATTGAAATTGTGTCTTCTGTAAACTTGTTGCCATTTGGACTTTTAGGAACATTTCTATTCCCATAGAACCTAGTTATAGTGTATGTTTCCATAAATGTGCAATTATATGTGAGCATATATTTTCTGGCATTTATCACTTATTAAAAAAATATTGATAGACTATCTGAAGGTTAAGTGAAAATCATTAAGAACAAATTTTACCATATGTTGCTCACTACAGAAAAAGCATTAACGACTGAAGACAACTTATTAATGGATTTATATTCCCTTCAAAAGCAGTTGATAGATGCATTCACGAGACTTGATACCGTCCAAACGGAAATTTCGATACTGTTCTTGTGCAATGAAAGGCTGCGTATAAATTACGATGATTATTTTACCAAAGCAAAGAAAATGCACATATATACCTGAACATCTGCGACATGTATTCAAACATGGTATTAAAGCAAAGAAGAATGCCGCCGAATTAAACTGTGATATTATAAAATTCTATGCAGGAGTTTAAACTGATAAAGTTTATTGATGAACCGAAAGACTTCCTTAATGTTTTGTCGCAAATACAAAAAAATCCACAAGGAGTGAAATTTCAGATACGGATAAAATGCATTATCTAGTTCAAATCTGTGCTTCTGGGTAAACGCAGAACAGATTGGCGAATAGTTTCCTGCCAATGAAAAAGAATTAAAGTTATACTGCAACTTAAGAAAGAATTTGACGATAAGAACTATACGTATAAATTTATATAATGGGCTCACGCGCATTAATCATGCAAAATGCGTGTTGTAAACCTAAACTTCTGATTTTGCTGAACCATATAATATACTGAAGAGCAAATTATTAATTTTTGCATCTCTGGACAAAGCAGAGGAAAAATTCACCGATTTCTTCAAATCCTTCATCAGTTAATCTTTCGTCCCTTTTTGACTAAAAGGACCAGGTAAGCAAAAAAATTATTTATTTTGTTTTCATTATAATCAGTGTATTTCTATTTCATTACTGAGAGTAGGTCACCAATAGCCGATAAAAAGAAAGTTTTATTTAAGAACCAGAAATGATCCAAATGTTTCAATAAAGATCATAATGTTCGCTCTTGTAGATTAAAAAATTTTAAAATGCATAATTGTATTGGAAAAATCACCATTTTATACTTTATTATGTAATAGGGTGAAATATTAGAATTGATAAATAATAAGATGGTTTAAACTAGCATTAGTAATACCTTTGCTATCCAGTTTTTAACAGCTAATACATATTTGCTAACTATTTTTTTTAAATTGAATATTAATGCTTCAGAAGTATTTTCGAGGTGTTTGCTTGTTTATTTTAGAAATCTCCACGGATAATTGACAATTTGCAAATAAAACCAATAGCAAAGCAAACCATTCCCTATTACTTGGGGGAATTAAGAGACAGATACATCGAAACATTTCTGAGACGATGTTATGTTTAACGTAAATATTCAAATGTTCTTGTAAAATTAAGGTCTTATGGGGAAAATAAAAATGTTATTACTTGTCTATAGTTAAGGATATACTAGTTTTATTGAACATAAAAAAATTGCTTAATGGTATCGATTTGCATGACTCTGCAAAAGATATTGATTTTTTTTTCTGAGCTGGCGTATTTGGTACAATTTTGTTGGGGATTATTATATAATTAAGGTGGATCTAATTGCTGTTAAATCTATACCAGGTTTTATTTTAATAGGCAAAGCAAATGAAGCAATTACAGATAGTAATGAAATTTCGACCTAAGTGAAGATTAGTGTGCACCAGCTGTTTGTCGCCAATATTTCAACCCATCGGATGCCTCTTATAGCAACCGTACTGCTGTTTTGTTTACTACTTTTTGCAATAGTTGAGTTGTACATAAACTACAATTACATTATGAAAAATGTTAAATTAAAAATATTAAAAAAATTTAGATTCAAGATTTTAATTTTGTTTTTTATTATAATTAAAATTTATTGAATAAAGAAAGTTAAGCTTATAATTAAAAGTTATTTTCTTCTTTCTTTTTTTAATGTGAATACGAACAGAAAATATTTATTCTTTTGCAATTTTTAATTGTCAGTATGCGCTTTAAAAAAATCGTCTGCATTCTCACTTTAAAAGACAGCTGCAATGGAATTCTTCGCAGTTCTCGTATTTCTTTTGGTGTTATAACGGTTGGTTCCCTACATAATTTGTTATGTCGGGAGTATTTCGAACCTGTAGAATGGATGAAGGGTGAGTTAAATATATATTACGAGTTGATGAAGTTAGGAAGGGATGCTTGTTTGAAATTTTGTATTGAGAATGGTTTGATAACGAACCGGCAGAATGGATGAAGGGTAGTGGAATATATTTTTTACGAGTTGATGAAGGTGGGAAAAGTATGTTTGTTTGAAATTTTGTATGGAGAATGTTCCGATCGCTTATTTCTCCGTTTTTTCTTTTCTCTTGGTTATGTACTATTTCTGTTATCCACACAGTCTTTATGTTCTGTGTGCTAGCGAAGCTACTAGGTTCCCGCTCCCGCTGCTAGCGAAGCCGTAGGATGTTTTTTTAAGTTAAAAATGGGCAGAAATAAAAACAATACTTATCAGTAAAAAGTCATAATTAGATGGTGGAAAATGGTAACCGTAACTGTTCCGCGGAAGTATTTGTTTATTTTGTCCGCCATCTTTATTGGCGACTTGGCATTGTTGGCGCAGCTGGGTGCACACTAAAATTCACTTTTACCGAAATTTCCATACCTGCTATTCCGGGAACTCATATATGTTTAAATATGTACGTTTTTTAATCAACTAAATATAAAAGAACTCTCAGATATTAAAAGAATAGGTTTCGGAGACATAGTAGAAAATGTAAAACATTTATTAACGAGAGAAAGTTTTCAAAGGAATTCAGGAATTTATATTTCTTGATGGAAGATACTTCATCTTTCAAAATTAAAGATCCTCATACATATAATAAAAAAAAATGTTTAAAGAAATATTCGGCTTTTTTTGCTAAATGATAGAAATAAATAAAATAATAGAAATGAAAGTAGAAATTTAAAAAATATATATATATTATCTCCCTTTTGTGTTTACAGCTTCTGCTATAACAAAACTGAGGTCTGTTTTAAATGCATCGGCTAGAACAGCTTAAGTAGCCAATTTCTCGTTTAATGATTGTCTGCATAGAGGATTTAATATTATCATCACCAGATATTTAAACATAAATGCCTGACATTAAATTTTACAAATTAATGGCGTTTTCTACTAATAAATGCTGTTCTTAAGCACATAAACTTATAAAGATTTTTTTTTCATTCATGTAGATACGAGGAAACGTTGTATCATTGTTTTGTAGTTGTTTTCATTACCTTCTAGCGTTTGGAGTAGTAACTTATTTTTGTTTAATGTCGCTATCAGTCATTTCCTAAATAACCCTCTCACAGAATATGAAAAGTGAGTCAAAATTTTGCCACTTTCTAATTAGATAACTGTGCTACTGGGTTTTAGATGCGCAAGAGATGGTAACCATTTTTCCATTGGGCTCATGAAATTATGGCTAAAGGATGCTCTTCAAAGGGATGGGAAAGCAATGTCAAATGAAGCTATTTCTCCATAGCACAAAACATCCTGAGGACGTGGAATAAATCTCTCTCCTACTGAAAACTAAGAAGAAAGAGGGGCGTTCCTGCAAATTGATACGATATGCGAAGAAGGATACCCAAAAAATATGCTTTGTGGTAATACTTATAGATGTGCGCAGCGGAAGTATTTAAGCACTAACCTTCTTAGAACATAAGTAAGTGTACATTTTTAAGATAACCTCCCCTAAAAGATACGTTTGTGGAAATTTTAAAGGTATATTCCGGTAAGATACGTAAATGGATAGACTGAATATAAAAATTATGTAAGCGGTAATTTTGTGGAATATTTTAAATAAGCTTCCGTAAAAAATAAAGTTTTAAAGATTAACTTTAATGTGATAACAAAAAATGGAAATTTTATGCATGAGTTTGATTTAAATGTACATATTTAGTAAAATATCATTTTTTAAATTTAGTCGATATCGTCAAGTATATATATATGCTGAAGCTGCTGAAAATCAATTATCTGTGAATGAAACCAGTTATGTGATTTGTTCGCAAATTTATTTGTAAGAATTTTTCCACATTTTCTCAGTAAAGAAAGAAAATTTATTTTGAAAATCAAAATTTATATCGCGAAATTAGAGCTCATTAAATAGTATATGTAAAAAAGTCATACGTTTTTGGAACTTTAAAAATCATTTTTCAGATGTCGGCAACTAAGAATTCATGCATTCTTCATCAGTAAAAAAGAAATTGAAATTCATTTCGAAGTACAAAATTTGAACGTACATTTAATTGAAGAACTCATTTCCTCTAACTTTAAGTTTTGCTACAAAAAGTAATCATGGGTGAACCTTGTGTATGGCAATCTGTTGTGAATAAAGCATATCTTTATGTTGATATTGTATGGAAGTTCGAAAAAAATTTAGTTATTTCAAAATGGTTCGAAATTGCTTAATCCTTTATCAGAATCTTTCAAAATAATAATTGAATATATTTATAATATTACTGTCATTTTTAGTACTTAGAAAAAAAAATCGGCGATATTCGTAGCTTTTATCTGTTTTTACACGATTTTGATGAACTATTTAAAAATCTTTTTTAAAATTAGTTTGGAAGCTGAAAACTAATTAAAAAAAATGAAGTTACAATGGTAATTTAGATTCATATCAATATATTTATATACTTAATGTTTCTATAAAAAATATTAATTTTTAGGAAAGTTAGTAACTATTTTATTAAATGAAGGAGATTATGAACTATTTACTGTAAAAACAGTTGACAGAGCAATATAAACAGTTTTTTTTAAACAGTTGATTTTTTTCATGTGTTTCGTATATTTCTTTCAAAATCAATAAAATACTAATAAACATTTTACATTAAAAAAAGTTTTTGTAAATCGACATTTCAATTTCGAAATTAGTTCTAATTGCTTCATATTGTTATGCATATGTCTTGAAATTTAATAAATAAAGAATTTAATAAATAAAGAATGTTGAAATGTACTTTAGGTGTCCACTCCCCCCCCCCCGAGTTTGTCCTCAATATGGCAACACAACGAAACAATCTTCTAGCAACCCTAATGCTGTTTTGCTTGCTACTTTTTACAATGGTTGAATTGTACATGAACTATAATTATTTTATGAAAAATGTTAATTTAAAAATAATAAATATCCATTAAATATTTTAATTTTTTTCTGTATTATAATTATTTGTTTTTACTACTATAAGGCACTGCAATGTTATTTTTAATGTGAATATTAACAGAAAATATTCTTTCGCAACCTTTAACTGTCGGTATGCGCTTTAAAAAATCGTCTGCAATGGAATTCCTTGCATTTTTCAGAATTATTTTCCTGATCTTACGGTTTGCTTGATAATTCGTTATTTCGATAATTGTTCAAGAACGGATGTCTGATTAATGGGATTGCAGGAAATAGTTTGAACCTGCAAAATAAATGAAGAGTGAGTTGAATATATATAATACTAGCCGCCTTTGGCGACCAGCCGGTTCGCCAGTATTACCGATCGCTACAATTTTCAATTAAATATTTTAAATAACTGATCTCTTAATAGATTCTCAAACAAAACATTTCTAATCTTCAAATTTTGATAGTCATACCAAACTTATACTGTTATTTAGATCGTTTCGTTCAATTTAGTTTATATATTTTGCTAATTTGTTGCAATTTCCGGTAAAACTTCAACTTTAATTTAAAATGTAAATGACGAAATTTCAATCAATATTAAGATATTTTTTAATAAAACCAAGCGTTTTATTTTATTAATCATCTTTATTGTTATTTATTAATTATTATTATTATTGAATATGAGTATTGCAAACAGAATCGCTCGGTATTTAAGTCTTATGTTAACTACAAAATATTTTTCATAGTTTATGTAATATCTCACACAATAATTCAACAAAAATTTCTGAGATTCAGTATAAAATTCAGCTTTTAGTTTTGCTTTCAAAAGGATTGAAATGAAATCAATAATAATATTTTGTTCCTGCTTATAAATATATTTCAAAAATTATGAAGTCTAATGCTGTAAGGTATCATATTCTGAGAAATATTCTGGACACACCAAATTTTAAATAAATGAATGAATGTTTCTATTTTCCAAGATCAACTAAGACATTTATGAAGTTTTGAATGTTAAAAATTTAGAAAAACTCAACATTTTCATAATCTTAGGCCAATTAATCTTGAGAAACCTGCGCGCTGATTGGCGTATTTTCTTTGAAACGTTCGATGGAAAATCTAAAATAATCCTTTTTTTTATTGAATAGTGATATTCAAATTTTCATAAATCAGTCAGTTTAAGTGATTGATTTAGTTGATTGGAAATTAACTCTTTTTATTTAAAATATTAGTGTTTCAAGAACATTTTGTTATTCGTGATATCCACAGCAGAAGCTTGATGTAAAATCTAATTTATTTATTAGAGCACTTATTGAATCAAGTTACATAAAATATAATCATTTTCCATTTAGACCATTTTAGCAGATCCGTGTCTTACTAAAGGTTTACAAATTATTTGTGTGGCCATGATTTGAATGGATATCCTGTTCATATTAAACAAAACTTGACTGAAAATAAAACTGATTTATTGGAGTAATAATACAGAGAGTGTAAAAGATTCTAAAATAATTTTTCTTCAATTTATTTTTTAGAAAAAATCATATTTCATATTTGTTTCATTTCCTACAGACACGTGGCAAAAATTATATTTTGGCAGATTTCATTTCCAAAAAGATTTAATTTATTTTTAATTGGAGCTTTCATCAATGTGATGGTAACACTTTGAAAAAAAGCTAATTTTTTCCCATGAATGCGAAACGTGCTCGTGCAGCTTAAATTTTATTTTTATTTTGTACGAAAAAAAATTATTGAAAAACAGAGTTAAAATATTTATTTAAAAATTCATTAAAAATTGAAATTTAATTCTAAGGTCAAAACATTGGTATCATTTAAAAGATAAATTTTTGATCTTTAACTTGATGTAAAAATCTTTTTGTGCTGTAAAAGTTCTGGAAGTTATAGCAGAAACACGCCAAAATTTCGCTTAATTTTTAAATAAATAAAATTCTAGTTAAAAATTCGAAAAAAATAACCCCCAGGTGCACACTTCCGGCCTCCAAGATATACACGTGCCAAATTTGGTAGCTGTAAGTTGAATGGTCTGGCCTGTAGAGCGCCAACACACACACACACATTGAGCTTTATTATAAGTATAGATAACGAGTCGATGAAGTTGGGAAAAGAACATTTGTTTGAAATTTTGTATGGAGAATGATTTGATTGCTTCTTCCTTCTTTCTTTTCTTTTGATTATGTACTGTCCCCTTTAGCCGTTAGGTTGTTGTTTTTTTAAGTTACATCTCATGCTCTAAATTTTACCCTTTACACAACAGACCAGCGCAGCCGTTTGAAAAACTTCTTTATTTCAAAATTAAGATAATCAGCGATGGTGATCCCAAAGGGTAAAAAAAAAATAAAAATAAAAAAATATCAGGTAAAACAATACTTATCAGAAGCTATAAGATGATAATTTCAATGCAGTAAGATAATTTTAATGTAGAAAGTAGCAACCGTAACTATTTTGTTGAAATGTTTGCTTATTTTTTCCGCCATCTTTATTGACAACTTGGCATCCTTGACACAACAAGGGACACATTAAATTACCCTTTTACACACTGTAGAAATTTACTTTTTACTTTTAGTTTACTTTTTACTTTTAAATTTTAATCGCAAGTACTCTGAAGCAAAAATAAATTTCTAGTGACGCTTTAGTGTTGTGTAAGTAAATAGTTGATAATTCTTTTATCGTTGTAGAGATGACGCATATTCCAAAAATGTGGATTTCGGCATTTTCGATGAAATTTATTCATACTTGTTCGATTAATTTTTTTAAGTAATAATTTTACAACATTTTTACCATCTCAAGCATTTTTTGTATAAATTTATTGTTTATTATTGAATTAATTATACTTATATTACTTTTTGGTATTTATGTTGGGCACAATTATTTTATGAAATACAGCATTTTTGTACCATAACTGTCATGTCTGTATTTTTAATGTTGCCAAACTCGTTGAATGAAAATATATTGGCTAGAACCGTCTTTACTTCTCCTTATTTTTAAACGAAATATTTTTAGTAAATTTGATTTAATTTAATATTTGTTTACATATTTTTGAATGAAGCAATAATATGACGAATTTAAATAGCGAAATATTTTATTCGTGGAATATATTCAATAAAACATGTTTCAGTATTTTTGACTTAGAAATATTCAACATTAAAATTAGAAGAGAATTTAAATAAATGCAACAATAATTATTCGCGAAACTTTATTTTAAGACAGCAACAAATTCTTTTGGATAGTTTAAAAATTATAAAATAATGCAACTTAAATCCATGACGAATGGTTTTAAATGCTCTAAAGCTTAACGTAGCAAAGATACATACAATCTATTTTTAACCGATTTTAGATAAACTCAATGTGTGTGCTGGTAATGGGGTGGAACAATTATTTTCGCCTGTATATTCTAACAAAGAGCATTCAGGCAATACAGCGCAAAGATGCATTCACAAAAATGATTGCTACATGTTTTCAAAGTAAATAAGAGTTGTGATTTCTCTTTTCATGTTTCTTAGAATATAAAAGGAATTTTATGGCTAAAAATACATTTACAAGAAACCTTTCCAGGTGCAGTATTTTTGACCTTCCTAGTAGTGTGCCAAACGATGCGCCTTTAAAGGAGAGCAGAGAGGGGGGGGGGGGTTAAAGGTGATAGGCATCCCCGCTCTATCTTGTTGAGGAGAAATTGTTGTTGACAATATTTTGCTCTGTAAACGTGCTATGAAGTTACATTTTTGCAGGCAAATTAAGTGATTTCACTTTAAATCAAAGGTGTAAATAAGCGATTTAAATGTTAATTAAGTTTATTTAATTGTAAAATATCGGCCTTTTACAAACAATTTTTAAACCACAGCTATTTTCACTACTGAAATACTATCGACTGGAAGTTAACGAGCAGGAATAATTATATATTATATAGTAGCTTTTTAACTACACTAAAATATTTATCCAATTAGGCAGTGAACCTATTAAATCAATGCCTAAGTAATATTCAAAACTGTAAATGCATTTAAAGAGAGTAAAGGTTAAAAACAGAATTACTAAACGCAAAGATAACTTCAGTTTTTGTCCCCTATTTCGATTCCAAATAAGTGTATGGAAGTTGAAAGGTCAATTGGATATATGTATGAAAAAAGTTCTATGTTCAATTTTTAAAGATTTTCTGGATTTTGAGGGCCATTAAAACTACTAGGAAAGGCATTTGTAATTATAAAAAGTGCAGGACACCGGACCATTTAATAGAGAATTCGTAACTTTATCAGATGGCAGAGTGAAACATAATAATATATTTGAAGTAATAGGCATTGGCAGAGATTATTTTTTGCAAAATTATGAGTGTATTTTTTTTTTTTTACATATGCACTGCGTTATTGTGCGGTGCACTTATAGACAGTCATTTGAAAGCAAACAAACTTTTCGCTGTGTACTTGTCACTTCATTTCCAAAAGCAGCATACATTATCTGGTGTACGATAACGATATTAATTTTTCAAGGTTCTATTTGAGGGTTTAAAAACTTGGATGAGCGAAAATTCAGCTTGATACAGAAATTTTTTGCATAAAGTAAAAGTTCATTCTTCCCACTATCTCATGGTAGGGAGGTTGGTCGGGGAGACTCATAAGAATACTCAAAGACCTGCTAAAATGCACTTCAAGAAATACAGTTTTGTCATATGATGAGCTTTTCACTATTTCGTGCAACTCCGAATCCATTATCAACAATCGCTCTGTATGGGAGGAAATTGTTGATAATAACCCATAACATTTGCAAAGCTCTTAATGACTAATGTGATTTAGACTTAACTGGATGTGATTTAGACTTAAATGACTGCCAAATTTCAGAACAGGGTGAGATTTCCAGTGATTCAATTGTTGATGGTTCCTTATAGGAAGGTTCTTAAAACAATATCTGGTATTATTGATCCAGAAACTACATACAATGATTAACTCGGCGTTATAAAATGGAAAGGTTATTGTTGTAGAAAATCCTAATAATGAAATTTTTTATTGTCCTTTAGACAAAATTCCCGGATTGTTACCAGATAGAAATGACGCACTTTTAAGCTTATATACTCATGTATTCTATAATTATTTGTCTAATTCAAAGAGCATTTGCTTTTGAAATTCAATCTATTGAGATTGAAGGACGTAAAGATGTTCCATTGGATACTGAAATCATCTGCTGATGCCTCTAAAAGTGATGAGATGCTTATGATTCTTTTCATTGATGTGACTAAAGTGTAAGGTATGGAGGAATTATTAAAAACGTTTTAAATATCACTACCGTTTTTGAGCCTAAATATACTCAAAAAAAGGAGAGGACGTTGTGGTTCAAACCAAGTTCTTATTATCTACTATGTCATTGTGGCTGTCCTCTTACAGCTTACTTGGACATAATGAATGCTTCAAAACAACAAATTATTTTCCTAACCTGAAATATTTGTTTCTCATTTTAACTTAAAAACTGTACACTGTTTTCTTCAGTTTTAGTTTAATTGTGAAATTTGCTTGCGTTAAAATGCTGTTTTCCGTAAACTTGTTGCATTTTTTGGACTTTTATTCTAATGAACTATTTTTAATAAACAGATTGATAAACTCATATATATCTGAGCATTATTTACAACAATTTTGAAACAACAATGTTTAAATAAGGTATGTAGCACGTATTTCCCATTTATATCAATTTGATTTAGCAATAAAACCCATATAGAAGCATAATTTAATGTTTTGTATAGTTTTTTTTATTATTATTTCCCTTACCCTTTAGAATGTTGAAATATATCCATGACCAATAAGTCCTTTCGTGACAACAAATGTTTCCATGGATCTGAATGCATTGTTAAATTTGAAGATGTTTAAATTTTCTTTTGCTCATTCTGGAGGGGGAATTCAATGAATAAAATGCAAATATTGCCATTTCTCTCTGATAGGATGCCACATAAGTTCCCCTGAAAATTTATTTAGAACCAGGGTTTAATCTCGCAAAATCATTACTGATCTGATATGTAAAATATATGCTTTATTTGTGTGCCGTATTTTCTATAGCTTTCTATTTGAAAATGAGATTTTATGAACTTGAATGTATTCATAATAGATATGGATTTCCAAAAGCATATCCAGTTGTAGGTTAAATTGAAATAGGAAGTTATTATCATGATTTTGACGTATGACTGCGAGTGAGATCGGATGGGAAATTTTATTTCCACCAGGAATTTAATTTTAATGAAGAGGGCAAATATGAAGTATCAAGTTCATACTCAAGGGTTATTTAAAATACACCATTTTCTTTCATCTTAAATTTGAATCTCCTTATAATCTAGAATGCATCAATTTTAAAGGAAATCGGAATTGGTCACATAAGACCAGTATGCTCTTGCATCACTGAAAATAGTTTGTTCTATATCTTTAATGGATTTAATATTTATCTGAATAGTTCGCATCTTTAGCATTACTTTTAGTCTCATCTTCAATCATATTTAAAATAAATCAGTACCTGGAAAATCAAGCTTCGCTTGGCAGTGTTTTTTGGAAAATCGTAAAAAAAGTTTTATTGCATGACCCGTTTAAAATTACAAGCGAAATCTAATTGAATTGTAAGCGCGGGATCGAACATGATAGAAATGCGTGAGTGTATGTAGACCTAACCACTACTCCATCGCTGATACGATTATACCGGTGATGTATAAATACATGCTAATATTTTGTTATAAAAAATGAGTTTTTTTTGTATAAAATCGCGTTTTTCAAGAAAGACACCTATATAGATAAACTTAAAAAGCAAAACCTTATCTAAATATAATATTTGATCCAAATTGTTGAAGCCGTTTCTGAGATACACGAAATATATATTGCTCGTTTAAATGTATGATTATTTAGGTTTAATGAATATTTTTTTCTCATTCATTACGCTACTGGCACACATATATTACAATATTATAAAACATTGATCAATATTCGCAATACTGCTTAATATTGTGGTATATTATTTAATATCACATAATATCGTACTATATTGTGTAATATTTTGCAACAGACTGTGCTACTTGGGAAATCATTTAAAACAAATAACTGTTCTTTTCATTGTATTTTGAAATAAGCTTTGGTTATCAATGAATTATTTTCATACTTTTTCTATAAACTTGTTTTAAGTAAAAGCTCTTATTTAGCTTATTAGGCGAAATAAATATCTGTTCAATATTATGATTAATTGATAATTAAAAAATCAATAAGACCAGAAATGATACATACTATAAGAAATTAAAATTATATGTTCATTTTTCCTTCCAAGAATCTAGTGAGAATTAAGAAAAAATATATTTTCTGTGTTTAGAGTTTGTAAAATACAATCTCTAGTTAGAAATAAATAATAATTTCAAAAAATGATTCCCAAATTAATAATATTGATTTATTCATTTTATTATGTAAATTACATTAATTGTAAATTACATTTTATGATCAATATACATATTTTAACATTATTTTAACAAACATTTATAAATTCAAAGACATCAGTTCCAACTATAAAACTCTAAAGCAGTTAACCAAAGACATTTAAAGTCTGTTGTATTTTATGGCAAATATATTATACATGACATCATACATGATTAAGAACTTAAGACTTTTTAACATTAAACTTAGAAAGCATTAATCTAATAAGAAAAGAAAAAACATTGATCTAATAAACTCCATTGCTTTTAAAATTAATTTTCTTTCCTTGTAGGTTTTAAATGAAAATAATGTAATTTATTTTTAAATGTCTTGAAAATAATAAATCTAAGTAAAAATCCACAGTTGATTTCTAAATTGTTTATATTTTCTTTTGTTCAGCAAACAAAATAAATACAAAATCATTTTCATCTGTATTTATCCTTCAAAATCGTTCATAAATTACCCCTAAAGGGAGATATTTGATACAAACTTTGTAGCGACTGTCATTTAGAATGCCATTGGAGGAAAGCTTTGCAGAAGAAGCAACTCCATTAGCATTAGTTGACAACATAATTAATTTCCAGCTGGATTATCCGATCCATTGTGGCAATTCGATTTCATGCGGTTTACTGTATCTGTAGGATTACTGTTGTAATGCTGATGAATTGGCTTTGTAATTATTTAATTACTTTTACCTCTTATAAAATTAAAAAAAAATTATTCTTGCTTAATGATGATATTGAAAGCTGAACGTTTATATATTCTTGTATATTAGTTATGAAACATTTATTATTATAGATTTTATCACGTCATATTGTGTTAAGTTGCGTGTTATAAATTTAAAGGGCTATAAGGTTTGTTTGCAAAGCTAGATTGTTTATTCCTTTTGGAAAGACTTTGTTTAAATTAAACCGTTCAAAACTAAATATTTAAGCAAGTATTTTGAACTGATTCAAAAGTGTTCAAGTATTTTGTATTGTTTATACAAGTATTTGAACTGGAATGCCTTCCAGAACTTTAACTCATTCTATCACGAAACAAGATTAATAGTATTGTAATAATCCCCTTAATTGTGATTTCCTACCATATTTCGTGAGTCGAATAACCGTATTTGTCTTAACTAATAAAATTATCTTAACTAATAACTAAATTCTCATTCACAAGTGTTATAATTCAGTTTATATATTACGTGAAACATGTAAACTCACCAAATGTTTCATGGATTCTCAGCTTTATGAATATAACATGTTTTCAAAATAAGAGATCATCAAATTAAATAATACTTGTGGTGTAAGAAAGTGAAGATTAAGACTGATTCAAATACTCTAATTATGTATTTTTATTCGGAAAAACTAATTATGAAGGTATTTTTATAATGTTTTATTAACATGAAATTATATTAACTGATTATCAGGTAATATTTGAATGTTGCTGAAAATTTAATAACCATCTTTTCCGCTCGAAAAAGTAAACTTTTCGAAAATCATAAGTATTAATTGTTTGATGCTTAATAAAAAGACTAATCTTGGTGAATGAATTGGTCAATGCAATGTTTTTATTTATTTTTAGCAAATGTTATTATAACAAAAATTTATTTTTAGCAATAGCTTTTACATTTTGAAAATAAATGTGATGGACCACCATTGGTTTCATTACTTATTATTTTTGTTTCAATTATTATTTCTCTATTCTTTAAGAATTCAGTAAAAAAAATCCGCTATTGTATGAATTTATAATCGCATTAATATTCTATAAGAACAACTGAATTTAAATTAAGAAATTCTTCAAATAGTGGACTTCTTAATTTATAAATCTACTCACAGTTTAGACATACTCGGAATACTATAACAGATATTTTGTTCTCTACTAAAGGTAAATTATAACAATTGTAAATGAAAATAACAAAAATCATTTTTCTTTTAAGTATAGAATATAGATACAGATTTTCGATATAAAGATCACATATCAATATTTGTCATAATAGCTTGATGGAGTTTTGTTTGGAATTTGCAAATATTTAAACGATTATTTTTGGTGTCTTAGGACTATAATAATTTTATGATATTAGCACTACCAATCTATAAATATAATCTAAGTCATATTCATTTATTGTATTATGGTAACATTTCTTGGACTCTTATATACGTTAACCAAAAAAAAATGTGAATTTATATGAATTCTATTCAATTTTGTAAATAAATCTGAAGAACGTGACCTCTATTTAAGAAATCTTGTTCGAATGTTTCTTTGGAAATGCTACAAAAACATGAAACACGTTACTATTTTTAAACATTTTACAGAAAAAAAAACAAAGTAATATCAACATTTTGGAGTAAACCTGCAAGCCTTTAATTCTGATTATTAATTTCGTAATTAAAATAAGCAATTTTCATAATATTTGCTTCCTAAACGAAACAATCCCAACGCTGACTTATGAATTTTTTCTTGATATACTTATGGGTAGTACGGAGAAATTACTTCTAATCAGCAATGATTCTTTTTTTACTTCTGATTAATTTCATTGTAGCTTATTTTACTAAATATGTCATTGGTATTTCAGGATAAATTCTGTACTTTAGAACTTAAAATCCTTTAATTAAGCTTCCATTCCTTTAAATAAACATATGTTTATTTTGTATAAAGCCATTAACATGTACAACTGCGATTTAAAACAGGAGAAATTTAAATGAAGTAAAAATAAAAGCGATGAATGAAGCGATGGAATGCAGTAAATATATATAACATTCTGGAGATATGGAAACAGGCCATGCATAAAAACCAAAATTGGAAATCATTAAGCAGCCAAGACGGATCTCCTCAAATAGTTTTGGTGGAAATGAAAAACAAGATAGTCATTCCATGCTGAATTTGGTAGTCTTTCAAAGGAAAAAATATGCTTAACAAGACGCAGGGTAATCCATATCTTACAAATACAGGTGAAAGAAGGGAATAATTGATTATAGAGACAAGATAAGCCATCAAAAACATAACTTGTAAAAAAAGCCAAGT